>WSFP011458033.1:0-19142 GCA_009831015.1 Picea engelmannii | reverse complement strand
GTGTTCTTGGATGGGGAAGAGTCCCACTGATACTGTAGGATGACAGGAGTAGAACCCTTCCAGGTGTGCTACATATTCCAGGTTTGGAAATAAACCTTATATCTATCAGAAATATGAGTGATGTAGGAGTGCACACTCTATTTTAGATGGATACATGCAAAATGGTAAGAGGTGCGATGGTCTTAATCAAAGGAGCTTAGATTGGAACCCTCTACAAGTTGTTAGGGAATGTTGACTCGACTAGATGAAACAACATCATTGTTCCTAAAGTAGATTAACCTTCGAATCAACTCGACTCATCTTGGGTTAATTTGATTCAAACCAACTCGACTAGTCTTCGTCAAGTCAACCCGACCATGTTATGGCATGAGAGGATGGGACACATTGGAGAAAAAATACTTCGAGCTATACAAAATAAAGGTATGGTTGAAGAATTTCCTGAATGTAATTTAGAGATCAATTTTTGTGAGTATCGCATATATGGAAAAAAAAAATCATGTTAGGTTAATCTAGGCTATAGACGAGTCACATCCTTACTCAATGCAACTTAGTTGTATACTTGGACATTTGTTAACTTATTGTTTTTGGAGATACTTCACACACACCTAGGAATTATTTTTCCTAAGGTTTTCCCTATGTTTACTAGTCATTATTCAATCTCCTATAGTATAGGGAGAATATTCCTCTAGGAGAATATTCTCTTCAGTTCACACTTTAGTTTGATCAGTTGAGTGGAGTCTAGATGCCACATTGGGATCATCACCAGCTAATGCACATTGTCCTTTGGATTATCACTAGACTAGCGCATTACTCATGATTCCATGATCTCCTCCTCACTTCACTCTATTTCATTCAGTTAACTGAAGACTGAGAGACTAGTTAAATCAGACTAGGTGGCAGTTAACTTCCATAACTACCCGAGAGACTAGAATAGGTGCAAGTTTACTCTCATAACTGATAGTGTGTGTCCAAATCACTCTAGACCACCAATATGTCGCATTGTATTCTCCTCCAGTGTGCATTATTTGAGTTATACAAAGTATATCATGTGTAAATTATCATTCATTCATTTGGTTAATGATAATTCTTCCATTCTTTCTCTCATGTTTCTCTTTTCTCATATTTTCTATGCAAAATGTGTATGTCATTTTCTATCTAGATATTTTCTGTGCAGGTCCAACACATTTACATGGTATTAGAGCCAACAAATTGCTAGGAAAAAGACACACCAGATTGTTTTTGCAGGTAACGAAGATTGAAGACAATGGGAAAAATGGAATTTCCAAAAGAATTCATTCTTACACCGTACAATTTATTTGCATGGAAGGAAAATATGATAGTGCATATTCAAAGCAAAGGATTATACATGATAACCATGAACACAGAGATTGAACCCACATCAGCCATAGAAAAATTCAAGTATCTGAATCATATGGATGAAGCGTTTGGAACTATTTGTAGTCTCATTTCTCCCGAGCTCCTCTTTCACATATCCTCCTGTAAAACCCCTAATGAATCATGGATCACCATGGAAGGGACTTTTGGAAAACATGATGAGATGAGGGGACACATGCTTGAGGTGGAATTTCTCACTTTGGATCCAAAAACCTTCGATAATCTACAAGATTTCTTTACCAAATATAAGGATTTGCTGTCGCAACTCAAGGCTTGTGGGGTTGATGAATCGAAGGAGGAGAAACAAATGGTTTTTACCATTCTCTCCAAACTTAGTCCAGAATATTCAGTGTTTGTATCCACATTTCATTCAGTTAGGCTCGCCTCTGGAGCCACCTGAACGATGCCCTCTCTTGAGGCCTTTATCGAGTCTCTGACACAAGAGCAGAACAAGCTCATCAATATGGGAAAAATCAAAGGCCCAAAGGCGCATGAACTTACTGTGCAAAATGGTAGAAGCCATCAAAATAAAAAATCTAAAGATAAAGACAAAAGGAAATCACATGCAAATCCAAAGAAGGAAGGGTACTGAAAACCATTCAACGATGCCTTCGGATCCAAAGGTGGAAAAGAAAGAAAAGGAAGAAAAGGAAGAAAAGGGGAGAAATGCACTTATTTCCATAAAGAATTCCATCCAGAATCCGCATGTATGCAGAAACATATAGATAAAATGGCCCAAATACTTCAATAAAACAACCTTGGATATTGCATCCCCGAGGGTTCCAAGAAGAAGAAGCCAGAAGATCAAAATTCCAAGAAAGGTAATTCTAGCCATGCTTTGATTGCCATCAACTCCTCTCCCAATGATTGGATTGTATATTGAGTAACATCACACCACATGGAAGCCACAAAAGAAGTCTACTCTTCATTGGATGCATGCAAAGGTCCTCCTATTCTGACGGGGGAAAAATTTGAGGTCGAGGTCACTGGCAAATGAATAATTGAACTCACAAATAGAAGCTTCAAGAATGTGCTACACATTCCCAAGCTTTCTGTCAATATTCTCTCTGTGTATCAAATGAAAAAATATGGCACTGGAAAGAGAGTAATATTCACACCTGATGCAGTGTATATCTATGACATGCAAACCAATTCTAGGGTTTCTACTGGTGAGGTAAATCATCAATACAGACTCTACACATTTTCTGAATTTATTGAACTAGATTCTGCATTGCTGCTTACCCATGTTGATGAAAGAAGTAGGATATGACATGAAAGGTTTGAGAATTTAAATTTCAAATATATGCAACAACTTAGCAAGCAGGGAATGGTTGATGGTGTCCCTGACATCTACTTCTCCAAAGGGATTTGTGAGGGATGTGTTCTTGGAAAACACCCTCAATAGAAATTCGACAAAGGAAAGACTCATAAGGTTTCCTTTCCTTTGGATTTGATCCATAGTGACCTCATGGTCCATTTTCTGCATCCATCAATTAGTAAATCAATGCATGTGCACATTTTTGTTGATGATTTCTCACACTTCACATGGATTTTCTTTCTCAGGAAAAAATCAAAGGTCTTTCAACACCTCAAGGATTTCAAAGCCCTTGTTGAGACATAGTCAGGAAAGAAGATGAAAGTCCTCCGAACAGATAACGGGGGAGAGTATGTCAACCATGAGATACATAATATTTTTCATGAGGTCGGGATTTAGTTGTAGCACACAATTCCCTATACTCTGCAGCAAAATAGAGTTGCTGAGAAGAAAAATAGATCTCTAAAAGAGATGGCATATTGCATGTTACATGCAAAGTCACTTCCACAGATATTATGGGTTGAAGCACTTAATTGTGCAACCTACATCCAAAATAGATCTCTCCATAGATATGTTGAGGATAAGACCCCCTACGAGGCTTGGAGTGGCCTCAAACTAGAAGTGACCCAATTCTGTATATTCGGTTCTTGTGTATGGGCCATGATTCCCTCTTAGAAGAGGAAGACACTTGATCCACATAGAACATAGTGTATCTTTGTTGGATACCCTGATGGTGTGAAGGGATATAGACTCATTTATATTTCCTTAGACTGGCTCATTATTGATTGTAGTGTCCAATTCGAGGAAAGTGTCTCGCATGTACCTCAACAACCACATGCAAACACTTTTGTTCTTACACCTGTCAGAGATGATGAGCATGCACATGTCGACTCTTCTTCAGATGAGAGTTCTAATTCAGAATATTAATATGATTCAGATACCAATTCAGTACAATCAAATGCAGATTCAGTGCACACAGATGTAGTTGCAGAGCCAGAGCCAGAGCCGAGGCCTAAGTGGGCCAAGACTACTCTTCAGGATGTAGGAGATCTTGTTGAGGATTCAACTGATACTATGAGGACTCAATCTTATTTAGAGGAGCCTCCTCTTGCACTCAATGCCACTAAATTGATGCCACCCATGCATCTTTTCTTGGTTTAGTCTTCATATCCACAGTACTATGGCGAGGCTGCTAGAAATATCTTTTGGGAATCCACCATGCAGGAGGAGTACAACTCCCTCCTTGAGAACCAGACTTGAGATCTAGTTCCCCTTCCTACAGGAAGGAAACTTGTCAGGTGCATATGGGTCTACAAGACCAAGAGAGAAGAAGATAGACATGTTAGCAGATACAAAGCTAGGCTAGTTTCCAAAGGCTTTCAACAGGTGCACAATATTGACTATGATGAGACCTTCACTCTAGTAGCGAAGATGGATTCCATAAGTTTGGAAATTTCCATTGCCACATCCAAGGGATGGGAATTCCATCATATGGACGTGAAGAATGCATTTTTTCATGATGATCTCTCTAAGGAGATCTATATGGAGCAGCCCCACGGATTTGTGTAGGATTCGTCTTTGGTTTTTTGACTGAAGGAGTCTCTTTATGGACTCAAGTAGCCCCCAAGGGCATGGTATTCCAAGATGGACTCTGATGTAGGAGCATCGCTCCACCTCAACATGTGCCAGCTGAATAGCACGAGTGGTGCACATTCAAGGAAGGGAGAGGCGCCGCCCTCTCATTTTTCCTTCAAAATCTAAAACAAGATTAAGGAAATTAATGCCGTCAGTCTGGTAGAGCCAAGTTGTTCCTTTGCACAATGATGCAGACCCCTCCCTTCTCTCCTAAAGGGTCCGTGACCTCCCAATCAAGGATATAAATCTCTTGAGTTGGTTTAGCTCTTTCAGGCCTTCAATGGCCTTGGAACACTTTACATAGGTCCCTTCTTCTCTTTAAGCGCAGGTCCCATGGAACCTGCGAGTCCCTTCCTTGGCGCTTTTACAAACTCCGAGTTTTTGGGCATTATCTCCCTTCCGTTAGTCTCCCTCCTTCATGCGACCTCGGGCTATGGTCTGGGGCTAAACCTTCTAGCGCTCTGTAACTTCAGGTTTCAGCCACCTTGCGGGTAGCTGGCCTCTCTCTATGCGAATTCCAAACTGACGAAATTACTTGGAACCAGATCTACGGTTAACAGTCCCTCCGAGAATCAATGGTAGTGATCTATTTGCACTTCGCGACTTCGAACTTCAGGATTTTTGACTCCTCTATACTCCAGATCCTCCAATTCATGAATCCCCGTAGGAACTCATGACTAACGACCGCGTAACTTTCCTAGATCTGACAGCCTGGGACGATTCCACTTCCTTCGAATGGATCTACGGTCCTGATGGACTTCAGGTTCCGTAACTTTGAAAGGTTTGCTTCCCCTTCAAAATAAAACTTCCAAATATTTGAAGTCTGAAAGACTTCGAGATGTAACCTCCTCGCACTTTCTCGAGATCTAACGACAATTCATGATCCCCATTCCTTCTGAAGGGATCTCAACCGTCACTTCACGACTTTCAATATATTTCTCCCTTCCTATTGATTCTTGGTCACTATCTCTCCTGAGCTTGACTTCGACGCACTACTTGTGAAATTGGAATTTCTGACGAATTTCAGACTTAGTGATATATTCAAAAGGAATCTCTCTACGCACTCCTTGCGCTTCACAGTCCCATTCTCGACACTTAGTCAATTCTCAAATCTGTGCACTCCTTCCAGCAAAATTATACGCAAGAATTTAGTTCTTGCGGGTGACTATGCACACCTTGCAACAGTTTCTTTGCACTCCTTGCAAAGAAATGGAATTACTATGCTATCCCTTTTGAGCTTATGAGTCGAAACAGACTTTGTCACTCCTTGTAGTGGGTTCTCATGCAAGACTTCGTTTCTTGCGGTGACTATGCACACCTTGCAACAGTCTCTTTGCACTCTTTGCAAATAGAAGTTTCACACTATCTCTTCTGAGCTTCTGAGTCGAAATTGACTCTGTCAACGCACTCCTTGCGGATTATGTGTAAACCTTGCACGAACTCAACGAAGATAAACAATTAAAACTTATACAAACATCTCATAGTTTCGTTTACTCAAAAACACAATTTATTCATTCATGAAAACAAAATAACAGGGAATTTTAAACAATAGCAACACCATGCATTGGATCAATTTCCCTCTGTTATATTCATTCAAAAGAAAAAATGGCTACAACTATGATAAACTAAAAACTCAGCAAATTCCTACTAACTCACAGCAGCCTCATTCGGGCATACAAAACCTCTATTTATCTCATAGGGTTCTTAGGGTTCCCTCCGACTACTCGTCTACTTGAAAACAAAGCCTAACTGCTACCTAAGTTCCATTACATTAAAGAATAGGAGTGAAAATCCCAGATCACTCATGATCTTTCAGCTGCCAAGCATTTGATCTTCTTCAGTTTTGATCATTTCAAAAAGGTTTGCAGGAAAACGCCAACGGTTAATATTCCAGAATGGTTCAAAGGCCCCAAGTTGTCCTGTCACGCGTGCTTGTTTATGATGCTCCTACATCATACTCCCCTGGACAAAAATTCATGGACTCCTTTCCATGAGCTCCTACACTAACTTTCCATGCTTCTGGATATCATATTCATTTTCCCAACTGGCATCTTCTATCGGGTGTCCCTTCCACTTGACCAAATATTCGAAATAGGTCTTCCTTCTGGTCTTCTTTCCAATCCTCTGATCAATGATCTTCTCCATATGTGGTTTATCTGCCACATACATCTGCTTCTCCCACTGAATCTTCTCCTGATCTTCCTATCTCTCTATGTCATCTTCCCTGTAAGGATACAGGTCTGATATGTTGAATATGGGTGATATGCTCACATCATTTGGCAGCTCAATCTCATAGGCATTTGCATCAAACTTCCTTAAGATTTTACATGGTCATATCTTCTTCATTTTCAACTTGTTATATGTTCCCCTTGGGAACCTTTCCTTCCTCAAGTGTGCTAAGACTTGATCTCCCACTTCAAATTGAAGTTCTCTTTTGTGCTGATCAACTGTACATTTATACTATGCATTCCTGTTCTGCAACTTCTCTCTGATCTGGCTATGGAGCTTCTACATTTCTGCAACAAAATATTCTACTCCAGCACTTCTGAACTCACTCTTTTTTAAGTCTCTCAACGCACATACTCCTCTTGGCTGCATTCCATACAATATTTGGAATGGGATTTTTGCCGTGCTCCTGTTTGGTGAGTCATTGTATGAAAATTCTGCTTGTGGCAGAATTTGATCCCATTGATTATGATGCTCAGTGACTAGACTCCTCAATAAGTTTCCCAAACTTCTGTTCACCACCTCAGTCTGTCCATCTGTTTGAGGGTGATAAGTTGAGCTGAAGGACAAACCTGTCCCCAAATTCTTCCATAGTGTTCTCTAGAAATGAACAACAAATTTTGTGTCTTTGTCTGAGACAATTCTCCTGGGCAGTCCATGAAGTCTCACAACTTCCTTGAAAAACATTTTTGCAACATGTGTTGCATCACTAGTCTTCTGGCATGGGATAAAATGTGCCACCTTTGAAAATATATGCACCACCACAAATATGGAATCACATTTTCTTTGTGTTCTTGGCAGTCCCAACACAAAATCCATGCTTATTGCATCCCAATGCCTCTCTGGTATTGGAAATGGTTGATACAATCCAATGTTTTGTCTTTTACCTTTTGCATGTTGGCAGATTCTACATCCATTCACAAACTTTATCACTTCTGTTCTCATACTTGGCCAATAGTATGAACTGCTCAATTGTGCAAATGTTTTATCATGGCCAAAATGTCCATCCAATCCTCCACTATGCTTTTCTTTCAAAATGTTATCCCTCATTGAGAATTTTGGTATGCACAACTGATTTCCCTTGAACAACAATCTCTCTTGAATCGTATACTCTGTCCACTGACTCCTGTCTCTCAACATAGTATTTTCACATGCTTTGTATGCTTCCTTGAAATATGGATCATCACAATACATATCTTTACGGTGTTCAAACCCCAAAGTCTTCACCTAAAACTCCTACAGAACCAAACATCTCCTGCTTAATGCATCAACAACTTTGTTATCATTTCTAGCAATATGTTTTATGACAAAAGTAAAATTATGCATAAACTCAATCCACTTTGCATGCCTCTAATTCAAATTTTCTTGTCTGGTTATGAATTGTAAAGCTTGGTTATCATTGTACAAGACAAATTCCTGTGGAGTACTTTCTCTTAATCTCATTCAGCTTCTCACTAAAATATGCAATAGGCCTATTATCTTGGCTCAAAACTGCTCCAATTGCAACTCCACTTGCATCACATCTCACTCGAAATGTTTTCCCGAAATTTGGTAAGACCAGAATTGGTCGTTCTGTTATCTTCTCCTTCAATATATTGAATCTCCTCTCGGCCTCCTCTATCCATTTAAAAGACTTGTGCCTCTTCTTCACTGTATCCATCATCGGTGCATAAATTCCACTGAAATCTCTGATGAACTTCCTATAGAAACTTGCTAATCCATGGAAGCTTCTCACTTCAAACATACTCCTTGGTGACGACCATTCTTTGATTTCTTTCACCTTCTCTAGATCCATCTTCAATTCATTTGAAGAGATCACAAAACCCAAGTAAATGAGTTATGTCTTCATAAAAGAGGACTTCTTCAGATTTATCACCAGCTTCTCCTGCTGTAGTCTCCTCATCACTAATGTCAGGTGTCTCAAATGCTCCTCTTTAGTCCTGCTAAAGACCAGTATATCATCCAGATATACAACCTCAAAATTGCCAATGAAATCTTTCAGTATTTCATTCATCAACCTCATAAAAGTAGTTGGGGCATTTGTTAATCCAAATGGCATAACAAGCCACTCATACTACCCTTTATTTGTCTTAAAAGCTGTTTTCCACTCATCACCTTCTCTCATCCATATCTGGTGATATCCACTTTTCAAATCTATCTTAGAAAATAAATTCTCTCCACTTAAACAATCCATTAAGTCATCCATTCTTGGCAAAGGAAATCTATACCTGATGGCGATCTTGTTAATGGCTCTCGAGTCTGTACACATTCTCCATCCTCCATCCTTCTTTGGACTCAACACAGTTGGTATTGTGAATGGACTCAAGCTCTCTCTAACCAAACCCTTGTCTAACAAATCCTGGACTTGGTTCTTTACCTCCTCATTCTCTCGAGGTGTTATTATGTATGCTTCTTTGTTTGGCAGACTTTCTCCTGGTATCAAATCAATATGATGGATGATACTTCTAATGGGTGGCAATGAGTTAGGTAACTCATCCATTACTATGTCAACAAAATTCTCTAACAGTTCCTAAACTTCTTCAGGCAAATCATCCATCAAAGTACTTGTAAGGACAAATCTGGGTTTCCTCACCACAACAAACTGCATCTCCTGTTCCTTCTTGAATTCTCTCAGGATTTCCTTCCCACTCATGAGAAGTATGCTTGTGCTAGATTATTCTTTTACTTTCTTCTCCTTTATTGGTAGAAACATGCGTGTCCTACCATTCTTCTACAAGGTGTATGTATTTTTTTTTTCCATCATGAATGACATTTATGTCAAACATCCATGGTCTTTCCAATAAAATATGACATACACCCATGGGAATTACATCACACATAATTTCATCTCTATATCCTCCTATCTTAAATTCAACGAGGCATTGTTTGGTGACCATTACCTGGTGTCCTTTATGCAACCATGAGACTTTATATGGCTTTGTATGTGCAGTTGTCTCCAACTCCAACTTCTCCACCATCTTTGTGGATACTAAGTTATCAGTGCTCCCACTACCAATTATCACCTTGCATACCCTGTCTTTAGTCTTGCAAGCTGTCCTGAATAGACTGTTCCTCTGCACTGGATTTTCAATTTATGCCTCTAGTTTTAAGAGAACCTTTCTCAACATCAGGGATGTTCCATCCTCTACTCCTTCTGCTTCAACATTCCTTTTCTGTACCTCCTAAATGTGAGCTTCACCTCCTCCTTCTTTCTTTTTCTCGGAACACTTCCAAGACATGTGTCATGTCTTTCCACACGCATAAAACCTTACTTCTCCTCCTATGCTTCTTCCTCTTCCTCTAGAAGAACTTATTCCACCACCTTCTCTTCCTCGGGAACTTCCTCCTTTTTCTGAGTGACTGTGTGGTTTCTCTGTCTCGTCTTTGGTTTTATGTGCCTTGTCATGGGAAAATTCCTTGCCTTTGTTTGGGCTTCTACCTCTACCTCACTGTCTTTGTTTTCTAGCCAACTTCTCCTCTACCTTCAGTGCAATATGATAAGCATCCTCCACTGTCCTCATTGACATTATGCTGATCTCATCCTGGAATTCATATCTCAAGCCATTTATATATCTGGCAACCTTTTCTTCATCTTTCTCTCTTTTTCCAGTCCTAATATTCAGCTTGTAGAACTCCTCGGTGTACTATTTTACTGCCATACCCTTTTGTCTCAGGTTCTACAACTTCTTGAATAGATTTATCTGATAATATTTGGGCATGAATTTAGCCTTCAACTTAGCTACCATTCTATTCCAATTCTTGATATTTTGTTTTCCTTTGCTTCTCCTTTCAGCCCGCAGTTCATCCCACCATAGCGCTGCATGTCCTTTTATCTTGGTGACAACATGTCTCACCTTTATCTCCTCATCGAAATCTTCATAGTCGAAATATTTGTCCATGGATTTTATCCAATCCAATAGTTCTTCAGCATCCAAATTGCCTTCATACATTGGGACTTCTATCTTGGCTCTATCTCCCAATATAACAACTTCCCTCATCAAACATTCTTTGACAACATTTTCCCCTGCAGCTTCTTCGATTTCTACTTCTTCACTCTCTGCATCACTGATGTCCCCAACATCAGGTGCCCTCCTCTACGCTGCCTCCATCACCTCTAATCTTGCGCAAAGCTCCCTCATTTTTCTTTCTACAACACGATTGACTAAATGTGGCTCCACTCGTCTCCTCGGTGGCATTTTTCTTACTGTCTCTCATGCACAAAGTACAAATTCAATCTCCTTTGTCTCCTCTCTTTTTTGCCTGTTGTCTACAAGAAATTTTTTTGTTCTAATACCACTTGATGCAGACCCCTCCCTTCTCTCCTAAAGGGTTTGCGACCTTCTGGTTAAGGATATAAATCTATTGAGCTGGATTATCTCTTTCAGGCCTTCAATGGCCCTGGAACGATTTAAACAGGTCCCTTCGTCTCTTTAAGCGCATGTCCTATGGAACCTATGGGTCCCTTCCTTGGTGCTTTTACAAACTCCGAGTTTCTGGGAATTATCTCCCTTCCGCTAGTCCCCCTCCTTTGTGCGACCTCGGGCTATGGTTTGGGGCTAAACCTCCTAGCACCCGGGTAACTGACCTCTCTCTACGCAAATTCTAAACCGACAGAATTACTCAGAACCAGATCTATGGTTAACGCTCCCTCCGAGAACCAACGATAGCTATCTCTTCGCACTTCGCGACTTCAGACTTCAGGATTTTTGACTCCTCGATACTCCAGATCCCCTGATTTGTGAATCCTCACACGAAATCACGACTAATGACCGCGCAACTTTCCCAGATCCGATGGCCTGGGACGATTCCAGTTCCTTCAAATAGATCTACGATCCTGAGGGATTTTGGGTTTCGTAACTTCAGAAGGTTTGATTCCCCTTCAAACGGAAACTTTCGAATATGTGAAGTCCGAAGGACTTTGAGATGTAACCTCCTCACACTTTCTCGAGATCTAACGACGGTTCGTGATCCCAATTCCTTCCGAAGGGATCTCAACCGTCACTTCATGACTTTCAATATATTTCTCCCTTCTTGTTGATTCTTGGTCACTATCTCTCTTGAGCTTGACTCCGACACACTCCTTGTGAACTCAGAATTTCTGACGAATTTCAGACTTAGTGATTTCTTCAAAAGGAATTTCTCTATGCACTTCTTGCACTTCACAGTCCCATTCTCGACACTTAGTCGATTCTCAAATCTTTTCACTCCTTGCATCATAATTATACGCAAGAATTTAGTTCTTGCGGGCGACTATGCACACCTTGCAACAGTTCCTTTGAGCTCCTTGCAAAAAAATGGAATTCCTATGCTATCCATTATGAGCTTATGAGTTGAAATAGACTCTGTCACTCCTTGTAGCCTGTTCTCGCGCAAGACTTCGTTTCTTGCGACGACTGTGCACACCTTGCAATAGTCTCTTTGCACTCCTTGCAAATAGAAGTTTCACACTATCTCTTCCGAGATTTTGAGCCGAAACAACTCTGTCAACGTAGTCCTTGCGGATTGTGTGCACACCTTGCACAGACTCAACGAAGAGAAACAATTGAAACTTATACAAACATCTCACAATTTTGTATACTCAAAAACACAATTCATTCATTCATGAAAACAAAATAAGAAGGAATTGTAAACAATAGCAACACCATGCATTGGATCAATTTCCATCTATTATATTCATCAAAATAAAAAATGCCTACAGTTATGATAAACTAAAAACTCAACAAATTCCTACTAACTCACAACAGCCTCATTCGGGGCGTAAAAAACCTCTATTTATGTCAGAGGGTTCTTAGGGTTCCCTCCGACTACTCGTCTACTTGAAAATAAAACCTAACTGTTACCTAAGTTCCGTTACATTCAATACTAGGAGTGAAACTCCTAGATCACTCATGATCTTTCAGCTCCCAAGTGTTTGATCTTCTTAAGTTTTGATCATTTCAAAAAGGTTTGCAGGAAAACACCAGCGGTTAAGATTCCAGAAAGATTCAAAGGCGCCAAGTTGTCTTTCCATGCGTGTTTGTTGATGATGCTCCTGCATTAAGTGGTTGACGGTAGGAGAGATCTGTATCCGATTTGGATCATATTTCCATCATTGTAATCTGCCTCATTAGTCAGGTGTTTTTGAATGGTGATTAGACACCACTAGCTTAGCTTGGAGGGAAGATCATCGAGCCCCTATTATATAAACTCTTGTATTGTTTCCAATAGGGAAAAAATTTGTAGAGGGAGATTTGAGAGTCGAGACTCAATCATAGTTTGGTCTCACATACTGTAATGGACATTCCACCATTAATAGAAAGTAACAGTCGTTCCTGTTTATAAATTTCTGTTTAATGGATATTTGGTTATGAATGTCATTCGTATGCATTTGAGCTGTAGATGTATGTTAGAAATCGTTTGCAGTAATAGAGTTGTAATCTTCTATCAGTGAGAGTATTGGATTAGTTTTGGTTCTCTAGGCTAAGTGTGCGACAGAGAGTTGAAACTCTGTGAGCCAATGCAAGGAGTGTGTGTCTGAACTTGTTCGAGTCAGAAGAGAAGTTGCCAAGAGGGCACACTAGGATAATTCACTGACTTAGGAGGGAATTTATAGGTTGCTGAATACCTTGGAAAGAAAGACCGCGTGGGAGAAACCATAGCGCAGAGTTACTGAAAACTCTGAAATACTCTGCCAGGAGGGCATTGAGCTAGTATGAGTGCATACATGAGCAACACATTATGGAGTGTTGGAAGTGTTAAAAGAATACTAGGTTTACTGAACACTCTGAGGAAGGGAGGCTTTGCAAGAGTGCATTGACCAAGGAAAGGAGATGCCTCAAGACTTCTGGAAGGGCTTAGGGAGAAGCTGTCATGAGACTTAGTCGAGTGCAAGGAGTGCACCAAGAACAAAGTAAGTTCATCTTACAAGATCAGGAGGAGGAGCGTTAAGCTGCTGTGAGAGCACTAGAAGGTCCGCGGAAGGACACATAAGAATTGAGAACTTTTAAGGCTTCAAGCCGAGAAAAATCTCAGAAGGAATAGCACAAAACTTTGCAAGGAGTGCAGAGGGAAGGCCGAGAAAATTCCAAGTCTCGGGCAGGAATTACACTAAGTGCGTAAGAGGGTCGAGTACTTGCCAAAGTCTTGAAGACCATGAAATCGTCCATCGTCGGGAGGAGACATGTGGCAGAATATTAGGAGATCTGGGAGTTGGAGCTCCAGGAGGTTTTCCAAGAGAAAACAGAGATCTTCACGAAGTCGTGAAGAGCGGTTTGAGTCCAGACCATTGAATCTAGAAGGGACGTGTGGAAGCAATCCGCATGATTCAGAGGACTAGTACTCCAAGATATATCAGAGGAGGATATTGAGAGACTTCTGAAGGCCGGAGTCTGGAGTAGATCAAAATCGTCGATCAGAAGGAGGGGCGGGGACCGTTGATCCTCGTGCCATTTGAGTTGACATATTTAGAGGTTGAGAACGTAGAAGTTGGTTGTCGTGAAAAGAGCCGAAGCCCGAAGCCCGAAGCACTTCTCGTGGTTTATCCCTGGGACACAGCCTGAGGTCATGTGATAGAAAGGGCCTGGCACAAAAAACAAGTGATGCTGTCAACTTTATTCGAAGGGCCAAGAAGAGAGCCGCGAGGTTAAGAGGACCCACACTTCGAAGGAAGGACCTGTGGTAAGACACATTTGGTTCCAGTAGGGAACCGAAGAGTCGATCTAACTTAGGTGTTTGAACGATCCTAGATTGGGAGGTCGCATAGCTCCGAGGAGAGAGGGGAGGGGGGTCTGCGCCAGACTCCTACCTGTTGTCACAAAACTTTGTACATTGTAAGTTAGACCTGAATGTTTACATGCTCATGACAACTGATTCACTTCTACTCCTAGTTCTGTATCTTGATGATTTATTGATTACCGATTGCTCAACTTCAGCGATTGTTGTAGTCAAGAGGATTTTGCATGACATATTATTGATGACGAACTTGGGTCCACTACATTTATTCCTTGGACTCGAGATCAGTCAGGATGCATTAGGCATCAAACTGTCTTAGGCCAAGTATGCATGAGATTGCCTTGAGAGATTTCACATGATAGAATGCAAGTCTTCCCCAACTCCTTTTCTATTAGGAGTTAGACTTGAGGATGGCGGGGACACTCCAATGGTGGAAAACACACTATACAGACAGCTAGTGGGGAGCTTGTTGTATCTCACACACTCCAGACCAGACCTCTCCTATGCAGTTGGAGCAGTCTCTAGCTTCATGTAGGAGCTGCATGAGTTACATTGGAAGGATGCAAAGCGTATCCTTCGATACGTAAAGGGAACCATCACCTTTGGGATTCACTATGCAACAGAATCTACATTGGAACTCATCGGGTTCACTGATTCTGACTGGGCCGACGATAGAATTGATCGCAAATCCACATATGGTTACTCACTCAGTCTTGGTTCCGGGCCTATCTGTTGGTTGAGCAAGAGGCAAGCTACTATTTATCTATCTTCAATCGAGGCAGAGTATAGAGGGGTAGTTAACATAACCATTCAGGCTATGTGGCTACATCATTTTCTCACTGAGTTGGGCATTCAGTTTTATAGGCCAAAGATCATCTAGTGTGACAACTAGAGCATTCTGAAGTTCTGCAGAGATCTATTTCAGAGGCAGCGAGCGAAGCACATCGATATCCACATGCACTACATCTGAGACTTAGTACACAAGGGGATCATCGACCTACAGTTTTGTCCTTTAGCAGAACATATTGTAGACATATTCAACAAGACCTTCACTGATTATAAGTTCCATTCTCTGCTCAATCCTCTTCGAGTGAAGGACACAGTTGCCTAGCAACTATCAGTTCTTCTATTTTTACATACATTGTGCTTTGAGGGGGGTTTTTTCCCATGTGTTTTTCCCTCTTTCCTCATTTATTTTAGTGTATCTTTTGTATTTGGGTACCTAACATGGCCTCGTTGCCAGGACCCATTCTTTATTTTCACCATAGTGATGTTCAGGGGGGTGTTGGAGATACTTCACACACACCTAGGAATTATTTTTCCTAAGGTTTTCCCTATGTTTACTAGTCGTTATTAAATCTCCTATAGTCTAGGGAGAATGTTCCTCCAGGAGAATATTCTCTTCAGTTCACACTTCATTTTGATTAGTTGAGTGGAGTCTAGATGCCACAATGGGATCATCACAATGCAACATTGGGATCATCACTATCTAATGCACATTATCCTTGGGATTATCACCAGACTAGTACATTACTCATGATTCCCTCATCTCCTCCTCACTTCACTATGTTTCAGTCAGTTAACTGAAAACTAAGAGACTAGTTAACTCCGACTGGGTGGCCGTTAACTCCTGTAACTTCCTGATAGACTAGACTAGGTGGAAGTTTACTCCCGTAATTGTTGGTGTGCGTCTAGATCACTCTAGACCACCACTATGGTGCATTGGCTTCTCCTCAAGTGCACATTAGTTGAGTTATACATAGTATATCATGTGTAAATTATCATTCATTCATTTGGTTAATGATAATTCTTCCATTCTTTCTCTCATGTTTCTCTTTTCTCATATTTTCTATGCAAATTGTGTATGTCATTTGCTAGCTAGATCTTTTTTTTGCAGGTTCAAAACATTTACAATTTAAAAAATTATTCAATTTGGCATACAATAGAAAATATGTGAAAAACAAGAGACATATATATATAGTGTGTGGGTGGCACCAACAATGCCTAATACTTGGATTTGTTTATATATATTGCGAAACTGAGAGAAATATTTACAAAGAGGGCACTACTGTCCCAGTTAGATAGAAGGGGAGAGTCTCACGACTCTACTTCATACACAAAAACTGCCTAGACCTACAATTATGTCATACTGAGACTTCCCCCTTGTTGTTTCTCTTTGCCTCAGCCTGAGGTGTTCCCCACTAGTGCACCCAGCCTCAGAGCTCCATCTCTTGCCTTCACTTGTTCTTCCTTGTCTTTGTTTGGTTGTGTTCCCTTGATTTTATATGGACTCCAAGGGACACTTTTTTTAAACACCGCGTCCCTTCGGTGCATTGCACCCCTTCACAAATTGTCACACTCAACCAACCATTGTGCACCCATCTAATCCAGTGTGCTCATCCACCATTCATTTCTTTGAATAGTGCACACCATCCTTGGTCATGTGCCCCTTGCCTTGTCCCGACCGTCGTGAATCTTTGTGGGTGTGTCGATTGGGTCATTCAACCTCTCTGACATGCCCATGTTGCTAAGAGCAGACAAGTCCACTACTTGAGCATGCTACCAAGTTTCCCTGCCCTTGCCCAAATGTAACCCAAGTATTCATCATCCATTGCAAGGGAAGAATGATGTGTTCCCCCTTTGGTTCACACGTCACCATCGTGCCCCAAGGTGCTTTTGCCCACACCCAAACATCTTTGTTTTCCCAACTGATCGTTTCGTCCTTGTGCTCTTCATTCGTCTGTTGCCAAATCTTCCCAAGGAGCATGCTCACTCAGTGGGTGTTCTGAAAGGCCTTACATCCTCCCCCACTAAAATTGTTGATGTCCTAGAAAATTCTATACCACTTGCGATCCATAGTGACCTCTGTCAAACTCCCAAATCATGTCCTCATATTTCCACAAGGACTCATACCTCTCCCAACTATTCTCTTCATTAGGTTTTTCCTTCTAATGGACAAAGTACTCATTCACTTGACCCATTCCCCATTCCTAGATATGATGTGCCAAAGTATTCTCTTCCTCCAACTCTGGCTTATCTGCAACCATGGTTGGTGTTGTGGATGGATCAAACCGACTTGGGTCATCTGGGTCCCTTTGGCATGATTTCAATTGGCTAATGTGGAAGATAAGATGAATGTATTGCATGTGGAATGACAAATCCAATATATAGATGACATTGCCAATATTCTCAAGAAATTTGAATGGTCCCTCATACCTTAACATGAGAGATAGAGCCATCCCTTTCGGTGGTGGGAATTGGTCTATGCTCAACTTGAGTAAGACCAACTCTCCTACTTGGAATTCTGCATCACTCCTGTTGCGATCTTCCCACTACATCATTATTTTTGTTGTGTTAGTCAAGAGTGTACGAGATATCTCCAACAGATCCTTCGAACTCTTCATGAAACCTACGACTGATCGATTTTTCCCATAATAGCCTTGTGTCACAAAATCAAGAGTTGTGGGTTTTTTTTTTCTGTGTCAACTCGAATGGACTGTAGCCCATCGCTGAAATATTCTACAAGTTGTAGCTAAACTAGGCGGTGTCCAAAAATCCTGGACAATTCATCTGATCTTCCTGTACATAGTGACACAAGTACTCCTCCATAAGTGTATTGATTCATTCAGTCTGCCCATCTGTCTACGAATGGTAGGCTAAACTCTTCAAAAAATTCATCCCCACAATCTTGAACAATGTTGTCCAAAACTTAATAGTGAACCTTGCATCCCTGTCTGACATAGTGTTAAGAGGAAGACCCCAATACTTCACTATGTGCTTGAAAAAAAACTTTTCAACTTCTTCGGTACTGCAAGGCATATTCGTCACAACAAAGACAACATATTTGGAGAATCGATCTACCACGAAAAAAATCCCATTGTATCCCTACACCATCAAAAGTTGTGTGACGAAGTACACCAAAACACTCATCCATGGTCTCTCTGAAATCAGAAAAGGTTGCAACAACCCTGCTCTCATTCTGGTGTCCGTCTTATCCTGCTGACATATAAGACAAGTGTGAATATACTCCTCCACATCTTGCTTCATCCACTCCCAAAAGTATCGTTTCTCCAACAAAGCCATCATTCATGGCCAACCCAGGGCGAGTCATGACATTCCTTCACAATTTTTCTCCTGAGGTTGGATAACTTAGGGACATAGATTCGCTCCCCAAAGTATAACATTCTATCGCATAGCCAAAACTTCCACATTTTCCCCTCCTTCACCTGCTTCATGATGTTCTTTTCTATGTGATCATTCTCTAACCCTTCCTTGATATATTCATGCAACTCTTCCAAGCCATGAATATGACTGTCCCTTGATGTAGGAAACTTGTCTGCCTCCTATAGGACAATGAGTAATGTCTTTATGCTCAAGGCATCTGCAACAACATTAAGCCTGCTTGACCTATACTTAATGTTCATATCAAATTCTGCAAGGAAGTCTTTCCACCTTGCCTTCTTGGGTGACAAATTCGGTTGTGTCATGAAGTAACTTGTTGCAACGTTGTTTGTCTTCATGACAAACAAATTTCCCAACAAGTAGTGTCTCCAAGATTGCAAACAATGTACCAATACAATTATCTCCTTTTCATGAATGGGGTATCCCCATTTGCGATCTTGGATATTTCTTCTCTCAAAAGAAACCAAATGTCCCTCTTGCATCAAAACCCTTCCAATGGAAACATTTGATGCATCCTTCTACACTTCAAATGATTACTCAAAGTTTGGCAGCTTCAACATGAGAGTGGTGATAATTCCTCTTTTTAGTTCTTCAAATGAAAACTTCTTCCTCTCGGTCCATTTCCATGCTTTCTCCTTTTTCAACAAGTCAGTCGATGTAGGAATTATGAGCAGCAGAG
>WSFP011458029.1:0-19143 GCA_009831015.1 Picea engelmannii | reverse complement strand
GAAACATTGGGTTCTCAAAGAGCTTTGCATATGACTCTTGTTATCATCATGGAATCTGTCTCATGATCAAGTAAATTTGTTCGAAGCTTGTGAAGCCACATTGCTTCACACACTCGATTCTATATACTCTGTTTTTGTGGTACTCAAGGCCATAGGGTTTTTTTTCCTACTTCATCAGGAAACCATGGCAAACTCCACAGTAAGACAACAACTAGATGTGCTCTTTCAGTCCACTATACTCTTTGCTCAATCTATATAAGCATATCCCTGCAAACTTAATTTCACACTTGGAGGTATATCTCAGACCATATCAAACTGTGCCTCGTGTATATCTCAATACATGCTTTACTATTATCTAGTGAGTCTGTCTTGGTTGGATCATGGATTGTCTAAGAATATTCACTACATAGCATGAATAAGGTCTGGTGTTAACAAGATACATCAATGATCCAATCAGTTGTGGATCAATCTCGTCTGAATCATCATCTTTCATTTTCTTCAAATCTATCACGTTTTCTTTGTATTCTATCATACTAAACTTCTTTAATATTACCATTGTATATTTTCCTTGACTCAGGAAAATCTCATTGGTTCTCTGTCATACTTCCAAGAAGTAGAGCATCATACTTAGATCCTTCATATTGAAATCAAAATCCAAGGCTTACTTGTTTTCAACAACAAGGCTTTCTGAATAAGTCATCAAAATCAGGCTCTCGTCACCAACACTTGTAATAATATAGGTTTGGATCAACAATAATCTTGCTGAAACCCAAAATCATCAATAATCCATTCATCTGATACAGTTTCCAACTCATGGATGGTAGTACAGATGGAAGAGTATTGGGCTTACTAGATCAAGTGTCTCATCATAGAAAACTCCCTCTATTTGTGAGAATCCTCTGGATTTGTATTTCTTGACACTTCCATCAGCTGCATGCTTTCTCTTTGATCGCACGATGCCACCTCTCTGCCTCGACAGAGTCTCTGTGCTAACCTCCTAGTCTTAAGGATCGTTCAATCACCAAGTGAGCCAAAGCGGCTCTTCTGACTCCCTCTGGAATCACTATGAAAAATCCGATCCACAGGTCCTTCTTTTTACCCTCTCGATCCTCTGCACTCCGACCCCTGTCCTTTCCTCAACAAGAAAAATATAATTTCGGGTTTTAGGGTTTCCTAATTCCCGATGTCACGAGAACCACTGTCCCCGCGATCTCTCGATCACTGAAATGCCGATTTTTCAACACGACTTTAACTTCAGTTAGCCCCTTGGGCTATACCTTTGGTCCACATGACCTCCCCTTATATGACTCTAGTCCCTTTCGGGGTTTTTCGACTCAAGCGCCCGACCTATTGGTCTCTCGACTCCCGAAGTGTTGATACGTGAAATGCCAAATTGGCAATGCCTAAGCCCCACCTAGCTATACTCCGGTCCAAGTGACCATCATTCACATGACCGAGACCTTATTTTGGGGTTTCACAACCTAAGCGCTCGACCTCTTGTCCTCTAGACCCCCGAAGTGTTGATTCCCAAAACTCCGATATAACGGCTGCTTAGAAACCCCTTTCGAGATTTTGCATTTTGGGTTCTCCTGATGTGAGAATCCTCCTCACCACTGTTCTTTCACACTCCCGACCTCCGATGTGTCGAGGTGATGTCAATATCCGCCACGTGTCCCAAATGGATGGACGACTCTGATGTGTTTTGGGATTTTCTCCCTGGAGATTCCTGATCTCCTGTCTTCGAGACTTCCGATATCCCAATGCACCAATGCCTTTCGGGACTTTCACCCTCCTGTCCATGAAGTTTAAACCTCATGTAGCTCCTATCAGATCCAACGATTGATGGGTAATTGGACCAAGAAAAGACGGTCCATATCCTTTCTCCTGTGTGCTCCTCTATTTCACTGCCACCTGGATGTGAAATCTTCTCAACGGTCCAGATCTCTCCGGCTGGATCCGATGGCAGCTGTTGTTCCTCCCGAGCTTCTGCACGTTCTTCCTAGACTTGGAAGAATTTCAATTTCTCAAAGAACTCAAGCTTTGCCTTCTTTCTTCTCTACGAACTCTTCGACTTGAGTCCTCCCACGCGTATATGAAAACGGTGTGCCTCCTTAGCTTTGGAAACTCTGAACTCTTCAAAGAGTTCTGTGGCTTCTACACTCCTTGCAATTACACTCTATACGCTAAAATCACTACTCCTCCTTAGCTTCACACCTGAATCCTTGAAGGATTCTAACTCCTGCGTCCCTACAGGGTCTGTGCGCACATAAAGTGCTATCCGTCCTGATATTTTATTCTCACCCAGACTTCTAAGGAGCTCAGTCCTTCTTCTTCTCCTCCTGCTGGAGAACGTAATGCCTCCTGGCTATCCTTTTTCTCAAGCAACCTCTTGCTGAGACTTTCAGGGTGTTCAAAAACCCTGTAGAGATCCTTCTTCTTGGACTCTTCTTCAATATTCAGAACTCAAAGAGTTCTTTTCTCCTGTGCCTATCTACAAATATACTCAATGCCCACCTGGCAGAGTATCTTCTTACATAACATCCATCATTTATGTTCTCTTCTGTGCACCCTTACACTTGCTCAATGCCCACTTGGCAGAGCCCTTAGAATCCTTAGTGATTCTGGTTCTTCTTGAACTCACAATAGAGTTCCTTTCTTTTGTGCACTTCGTGCACTTGCTCAATGCCCTCCTGGTAGAGCTTCACAGAACTCACTCAGAGATTCTGTCTGCAATTGTGTTTTCTCATACACAGCCTCACCTCCAAGGTATTCAATAACCTTGAGGTCTTCCTCTCGAGTTGTTGATTTCATCTTCTATGCCCACTTGGCACGCCTCTATCTGAATCTGCAGATTCAGGAATGCATTCTCTGTGCACAGCTATCAGAACCCACAACGTTCTGTCACACCCTCTTGGTGTGAAGCCTCCAAGACCTCCCAAGCCTAAAACCAAACCAACTCCTACAAAAGCATAAACATAACATACATTCACAACATATGAAGAACACTCACAGACATTCATTCAACACAGATAATATGCAAGAAAAACTGCTATTTGTATTGAAATGGCAAATGCCTGTTTACAATGGTGTTCCTAAGCATGGACTTCAACAGAGTCTCGGCTCCTTCTCTATGCACACTCAACTCTCTCTTTCCAAAATGAGACCCATTCTATCTTTTACCTGAGGGGATCCTCGAGATCTTCCCTCCAATATACCTACCCTATTCAATTACATTGAATGGGCTGTCTAGTCCGCAATCCGGATCTAGATCTCAGCCTTACAAAACATTTAAAAGCCTAATTACTTCTACGCCTATGCAAAGCACAACTTCCCATCTCAACAACTTAAACATTTAATTACATTCAATTTTAAATAAAAAACGAGGGCTGCGCCTCTCTTCAGCTTTGAATGCATTCCCTTGACGTGGCTGGCTAGCTAGTTGGATGACGTGAGATGATGCTCCTGCATCATACTCCTCAACTGCAAAATTCATGAGCTCCTGCTCATGAGCTCCTGCTCATGAGCTTCCCCTCTCAGCTGGGGAAATCCTCCTGGATCCCAAACAAATGTCTGGAGCTGTCTCTTCGCTCCATTCCCTTGCTGTTGCTGCTGCTTCTGCACTGTTGCTGCTGCTTCCTTTCTACTCAGCTGCTCCTTGCTGACAGTCCTTGCTAACCTAATCATCATCTCTTAGATCTCCTCGATCACTTCATCCAGCTGTTCCAGTGGTTGGCTCTACTTATTCAGTCTCCTCAGTTGAAAAATTTTCTTGCAATTGGGTAGATCATCATGATCTCCCATGCTTTCTTCCTTTGCTGCTTCCAACTTTGCCTGTTGGATGTGCACACCCTGCACTATCACCCTTCTCTCCAAGGCTTCAATCTGCTCATACAGATCAGCCAAACTAATGCTGTCTGCTTCTTCTTCTGCAAACTCCCCTGTTGCAGTCTGCTCAGCTTCCTGGCTGAATGTAGTGAGCCATTCCTTGGAATGCTCATCATCTCCCTCTTCTGTTTGGGTGATCTCTAATATCTGATCCAATTCTTCCTTTTTGACAGTCACAACGGGATGTTCTTCTTCGGCTGTTGCTGCCTTATCTGCAACACAAATTTCTACCTTTCCATGGGTAAATGGTAGGAATATTTTGATTCCCCCAATCATTAAAAGATTTCCCAGATTCTCCTCTTCAGTCAGCTTCGTCTGCTGATCTAAATTCACCCGCTCAACCCTGCCCACCTGGAAATATGGGATTTCCCCGCTGCTTCCCTGGCAGACTATGAGATCAACCGATCCCATCTTCATCAACACCCCTTACTGGATTGAACTCACCTCTG
Organism: Picea engelmannii; assembly: GCA_009831015.1. Taxonomy (NCBI): domain Eukaryota; kingdom Viridiplantae; phylum Streptophyta; class Pinopsida; order Pinales; family Pinaceae; genus Picea; species Picea engelmannii. The sequence goes on along the minus strand of WSFP011458029.1, from coordinate 14,809 downwards.
AGTCCATGAGACCTTCAGATAGTATCGTATTCTTATCTCTGCCCACCTGGAAAATTGAGATGCTGCCACTGCCCTCCTGGTAGTCTTCAAGATCCCGCAGTGACCTCATTCCATTGCCCAGCTGGCAATGTGAAATTCCTTGGCTATCCTCCTGATAGTTCGTGAGATCTTCAGCTGATCTCAACTCCTTGCCCACCTAGAAATTTGGAATTTCCTCTCTGCCCTCCTGGCAATTCTTCAAATCTTCAGCTGATCCCATTTCATTCTCTTTACCGAGAATTCTCCCAGTCTCTAGTTCACATATCTGAACCATTTCCTCAGGTCCATCGAGGTTTTCAGTATGCCTCAACCATCCTCTTAACAACTTACACTGTCTTCTAGCCATCAACTCGTTGACTGACCAATTTACCTTTGTATTCATGGGCCATTCGTGTACCCATCTTGACCTGGTATTCTACTGCATTCACAGTTCAAGCTCTTCCACTCTTGTCCTGATGTCGGCAAGTTCTTTCCCCCTTTCGGCTATGCTCATCAGCTCCGGGATTTTCCTTCCAACATATCTACGGCCTTTAGTAGTCATATTGCTGTCTCTGTCTGCTCTCTTGGAAAACCCGCCGCTCACTTGCAAGCCATCATTTAAAGAGTCTCCATCACTCTGTCTCCTTTTGTCTTCTCCCTCTGCCTGAAATATACAAATGGAGTTCTCGCTCTGATACCAATTGATCACACGACGCCACCTCTATACCTCGACAGAGTCTCTGCGCTGACCTCCCAGTCTTAAGGATTGTTCAATCACCAAGTGAACTGAAGCGGATCTTCTGACTCCCTCTGGAATCACTGTGAAAAATCCGATCCACAAGTCCTTCTTTTTACCCTCACGATCCTCTGCACTCCAACTGCTGTCCTTTCCTCAACAGGAAAAATATAATTTCGGGTTTCGGGGTTTCCTAATTCCCGATGTCATGAGAACCACTGTCCCAATGATCTCTCGATCACTGAAATGATGATTTTCCGACACGGCTTTAACTTCAGTTAGCCCCCTGGGCTATACCTTTGGTCCACATGACCTCCCCTTATATGACTCTAGTCCCTTTCAGGGTTTTGCGACTCAAGTGCCCGACCTCTTGGTCTCTTGACTCCCAAAGTGTTGATATGCGAAATGCATTATTGGAAATGCCTTAGCTCCACTTGGCTATACTCCGGTCCAAGTGACCATCCTTCACATGACCGAGACCTTATTTCGGGGTTTCGCAACCAAAGTGCTTGACCTCTTGTCCTCTAGACCCCCGAAGTGCCGATTCCCAAAACTCCGATATAACGACTGCTTAGAAACCCCCTTCGAGATTTCGCATTTCGGGTTCTCCCGATGTGAGAATCCTCCTCACCGCTGTTCTTTCGCACTCTTGACCTCCGATGTGTCGAGGTGATGTCAATCTACGCCACGTGTCCCAAATGGATGGATGACTCTGATGTGTTTCAGGATTTTCTCCCTAGAGATTCCTGATCTCCTGTCTTCGAGACTTCCGATATCCCGAATGCCGATATCCTGATGCACCAAAGCCTTTCGGGAGTTTCACCCTCCTGTTCACAAAGTTTAAACCTCGTGTAACTCCTATCAGATCCGACGACTGATGGGTAATTGGACCAAGATCCGATGGTCCATATCCTTTCTCCTGTGCGCTCCTCTATTGCACTGCCACCTGGATGTGAAATCTTCTCGACGGTCCAGATCTCTCTGGCTGGATCCGATGGCAGCTATTGCTCCTCCCGAACTTCTACACGTTCTTCCCAGACTTGGAAGAATTTCAATTTCTCAAAGGCCTCAACCTTTGCCTTCTTTCTTCTCTACGAAATCTTCGACTTGAGTCCTCCCGCGCGTATATGAAAACGGTGTGCCTCCTGAGCTTTGGGAACTCTGAACTCTTCAAAGAGTTTTGCGGCTTCTGCACTCCTTGCAGTTACGCTCTATACGCTGAAAGCACTACTCCTCTTGAGCTTCACACCCAAATCCTTGAAGGATTCTAACTCCTGCGTCCCTACAAGGTATCTGCACACATAAAGCGCTATCCGTCCTGAGATTTTCTTCTCACCCAGACTTCTAAGGAACTCAGTCCTTCTTCTTCTCCTCCTGTTGTAGAATGTAATGCCTCCTAGCTATCCTTCTGCTCAAGCAACCTCTTGGTGAGACTTTCAGGGTGTTCAACAACCCTATAGAGATCCTTCTTCTTGGACTCTTCTTCAATATTCATAACTCAAAGAGTTCTTTTCTCATGTGACTATTTGCAAATCTACTCAATGCCCACCTGGAAAAGTATCTTCTTACATAACATCCATCATTTATGTTCTCTTCTGTGCACCCTTACACCTTCTCAATGCCCACTTGGCAAAGCCCTCAAAATCCTTAGTGATTTTGGTTCTTCTTGAACTCACAACAAAGTTCCTTTCTTCTGTGCACTCCTTGCACTTGCTCAATGCCCTCCTGGAAGAGATTCACATAACTCACTTAGAGATTCTGTCTGCAACTGTGTTTTCTCATACACAACCTCGCCTCCAAGGTATTAAACAACCTTGAGGTATTCCTCCTGAGTTGTTGATTTCATCTTCTGTGCCCACTTGGCACGCCATTGTCTGAATCTACAGATTCAAGAATGCATTCTCTGTGCACGGCTATCAGAACCCACAACGTTCTGTCACACCCTCCTGGTGTGAAGCCTCCAAGACCTCCCAAGCCTAAAACCAAACCAACTCCTGCAAATGCATAAACATAACGTACATTCACAACATATAAAGAACAATCACAGACATTCATTCAACACAGATAATATGCAGGAAAAATTTCTATTTGTATTAAAATGGAAAATGCCTGTTTACAATGGTGTTCCTGAGCATGGACTTCAACAGAGTCTCGGCTCCTTCTCTATGCACACTCAACTCTCTCTTTCCAAAATGAGACCCATTCGATCTTTTACCTGAGGGGATTCTCGAGATCTTCCCTCCAATCTACCTACCCTATTCAATTACATTGAATGGGTTGTCTAGTCCACAATCCAGATCTAGATCTCAGCCTTACAAAACATTTAAAAGCCTAATTACTTCTACGCCCATGGAAAGCACGACTTCCCAGCTCAACAACTTAAACATTTAATTACATTAAATTTTAAATAAAAAATGAGGGCTGCGCCTCTCTTAAGATTTGAATGCATGTGCTTGACGTGGCTGGCTGGCTGGTTGGCTGATGTGAGATGATGCTCCTGCATCACTCTTATAGATCCATTTGGAAGTTACCACAGACTTCCCTTCTGGTCTCTGAGTAATATCTTATACATAATTATTTAGGATACACTGGTGTTCTTTTGTTATGGCATCTTGCCATATCTATTTCTCTTGTTGTTTCTTAAATGAAGTGGCTCATGATTGAAGTATAGCTTTGAAAAAATCTTTTTCTTTATCAAGGTGTCCCTTGAGGGACTTGCATGTTTCTCTGTCTACTAGCAGAGTTTTGTCAACCCTAGGCATGCCTTTTATGCCCCACTGTATTATCTCTGGTCATATCAACTGGAGTAGATGAATTTGCTGGAATACTATTTGTCTTTCTCTTGACGGCTGAGGATATTAACTCTTTCTTCCTTTTATTTATTTTTTGTCTCCCTCTGAGTCAAGCAACTCTCTCTAAAGTATGAAGGAAGGGAATCTTCCTTTATTGATTTGTTAGATCTTCTTATGTATTTTTGTCCAACATAATAATCAATCAAATAAGGTTTGGACTTTCGTAACAGAGACAATGGTCCAAGTATTTTGAGGGCTCCCATACTAGGGATAACACCCTTCATTTATTAAGAATGTAATCAACTATAAAATTAGAGATCAATTGATTTACCTGGTTTTGTAGTCATGTTTAGTTTAGAGGAAGTACTTCTCCTCTATCTTATCTTCATTCTTTTGAGGTGGATCTGGATCAATGTCAGCGGTAGATGCATATTGTCTTCCCTTCTTCCTAGTTGGATAATTTCTTGCATAGTGCCCATATTTGTCACATATGAAGCACTGGATTTCTGAAACATCTCTTCTCTGATTATAACCTGGGTTTGATGAATACTTTTCATCTTTGAATGTTTGTTTGAAGTTTTTTTTGAATCTTCCTCCTTTCTTTGTATGAAGTGCAAGAGCATGATCTTCTTCTGTGGAGTCTTCCACTCCTCTACTTCTAAGTCTAAGTTATTCTTTAGTACAATCTGTCCATAGACAATCAAAGGTTGGTAGACTTTCTCTTCCACTGATACTTTGAAGAAAAGGATCCCAATATTTTTGAAGGTTGTTGAGAGTGGATAAGACAAGTTCTCTATCGGACATGATTTCTCCAATGGATTCTACCTGTTCTTTAATCTATGATATATTCATAAAGAAGATAACAACTGTGTCACCTTTCGTCATCTTGGTACTTTGAAGTTGGATTTTCAAGTTAAGAAGTCTGAGGGTGTTTTCACTTTCAAACATTTCTTTTAATGCTTCATACATTTCATAAGTTGTCTTCAGGTTGGAAATACGAGGTAAGAGATGATCTCTTACTGAGTAGATGATTAATTTTCTTTCTTTGACATATTCTTCCTTTCTTATCTTCTTTTCTTCATCGGTAGCTGTGGCTGGTAAAGTTTTAGTTACCACATCCAAAATGTCATCTTCTTCAAGGGTGAACCGAAGCCTTGATTTCCAGGAGTTGAAGTTTCTTTCTCCATCAAGCCTTTCTTCTACTAAGGTTTTGTTCTTCATTTGTTCAAATTATTCAAACTCTCTCCAATTGGATTTGGAAAACCTAATGATTAGGTTGGATTAATAACCTTGGATTTTGTTGGGCTTATGACTGCCAAAAATCAACTTTGAGAGTGTCATAGGAATGCTTGTTGAATTGAAAATGTTTCTTCAAGAAGTTGTAGATATCCTAAGATCAGGATTTTGCAGAAAATCTCGACACCCTAGAAACCCTAGGGCCAAAAATTAAAAATCCTCGAATTTTTATTTTAAAGGTCTCTGGAGATGCACTGAGGAGTTCCATACAACTTGGTCCAATTTTTAGCTCCAACATCCACTTATAAAGGGGTGAAAGGGCTGATGAAATGAGGGTCGTATGGATTTCTGCAGAAACCCTAGAGGTCGTACAGAATTGCAGAAGGAGGACGGTTTATTTTTTTTAATGCTTGTGCAGGGGTTCTTTAAGACCTATGCTTTGATACCATGTTGATTTTTCAATAAGAAAGGTTAAGCATGAAGTTCATTCCATTTTTAGCATTTATCTTAACCATAACCAATAATGTTGCAGCGACCAAGATCATAAGAAGAAACACCATGCAAAAGAACACAAGAAGTATCCTAGGAAACCCTTCTCAACAAGGGAAGAAAACCCAACCAAATCCTTTGCTATATTTGTCAAGAAAAATACCTTCACCACTGTTATTGGATTAATTGATAAATGCAAACATAAACAGATCTCCCTAGATTCCACAGGAAACTAGAACAAAACAGAACAAAATGCACACTTCGCCTTAAACTTCATCATCATATGAACTAGTTTAATGAGGTACAAGTGACATACCTTTTAAACGACACTTGTCCTCGCTAGTGTCATCTTTGTAGATCCTTCCTTGAGTTTGTAGAATAGTAATCCTGTCTAAGAATCACAAGCCAACAAAGAAGAGGAAAAACGATCTATATATTCTAATGAAGTCTATGTATATGATTAAGGAATTATACAATAGAAGATAAAATGCTTATATAGGGAAGAAATGCATTATTGTATTAAGTGAATAGAAAGTGGAGAATACAACCCATACCTTGATGTTGCAAGGTCCCCTTTCGATGGATCTTTACTCCAACACACACACCTTTGCTCCAATGTATTGAATGAAGAAGATCCACAATCTGACCTTAAGAACTAAAGCAAAGCTCTCAAGCATAATCTGAAGTAGAACTCTCCATACAAATATTAGCCTATTAAACCTTAGCCTTTTCCATGAGAGATCCCTATTTATATAGTGTGAAAGAGAGATGGATGAGGAGATTAGGATGATCCCACCAAATCAGAGAAGCAAGTAAGATCCAAACCGATCGGAGGCCACCTCATCTTCTAGAAGATCCCTTTCTAGAACATTCATGAAATTAGACTTTTCTCATGCTTTAAGCATCATCACACCCTATGCACTAGTAGCATGCGATGACGTTGTAGTCCAGGTTCAGAGCAGAGTGCAACGATCAAGCATCATCGCACCCCATGCATATAGCAGGATGCAACGACCTTCTTTTATATGGTTTTTGACAAAGGAAAGTAAATCACCTTTCTCATGGAGAAAGTCTTCTTTTAATATTTTCAGGGAACATTGACACATGTTGTCAGGTGATCACCGAGGTGACCAAAATAATGTGTAACAAAATTCCCCCCAAAGTATGAAGCTAGAAATCGTGATAGATGGAATACTTTGTAGAATGTGTGTGTCGAAAACAAGGAGCACATCGATCAGGAACATGCAAAAAAACAAGCATCTGCATAATATCATACCAATTTTGAGGTAGGCATTCCCATGCTCAGACTACAAGTGAATCTAATCATAAGTTTCAAGTGAGTCATGGCCACTAAACATACACTATGGATCCATGTCATCATGATTTGACATAGCCACCAAGAATACAATGTGGATCTATGCTCTAAAATAATTCAAATTGGGGCATAGCCATGAGACATACATAGTGGATCTATGTGCCAGTACTAATTCATGAATACTCCATCGCAACCTGGACTGAAATGATAAGATCCAGGGTCTTCATCTCCATCATATCTAAGTACAAATATATCCATGTGATTACAGGTGTTGAAGTCGAACATGGTAGAAACCACTTGATTACCGATCATTAACGAAAACCATTAACAAGTGCGAGGGAAATCACCATTGATGTCAATGAATCCCAAGGTACCCCAGTACAATCCAATGAATGTGAATAATTGAGTTGAATTCAAACACTCGATAGAATATTCCAATCAGGGGTCAATGATGTGAACCCATTGTTGAAAGTGAAGAGACTTGCTATTGAGGCATGCAAGATCTAAGGTACTGAAGGATTTCAACGTCTTGTTCCTGGATCAGAGCATGAAGTGATTCATAACTAACACAGGGAAGGAAAAGACTCGTCACAGGAGGGACTTGATATAACCCCCATCAATGACATAAAATATGTAACAGATTTGAGGTAGATCAGAGCATGAAGTGATTCAAAACTAACACAGGGAAGGCCAACATGGTATAAAATTTATAATTGCAGATGGCCGAATCGATAGAAGGCTCATTTAGGTTGGACTTCTCTTAAAAATATGAATGACATGAAAATGGTCTTGGCAACATTGACTTAAGGAGAACCCAACATATGGACATGCAGATGGTCAAACGAGAGACAAATGGATTTACCAACCCAGATACAATGATGAATGGGGGTGACATGTTCAAGAGTGACTACTACTACCACTAACACAAATACATAGACACATTTCTTTCCCAATTTCTCCCCACCATTTCTGGTGAGTACCTCTTTATTTTTACGCAAGCTTGATGAGGATAACATATTCTTGTTGATGTAAGCTCATCCTTCGGACGAATCCCTTGAAGTTTGTTTATCAAAACCTAATAAGGAGTGGTTTGATCCCATATGGGTCTTTTGATGTTTGTTTAATGAATCCAAAGAGAGAAAACTCAGGGGTTTTTCAATTTTAGAGAGTCTGATTTTTTTTTTAAAGAGAACTCCATGAGGTCCTTTTTCGTAAATTAATCTGATGAGACCGAAAAAGTGATAACCTACTGATCATCATATGTTTTCTTCAAATAATTTTACGAGCGTGAAAAGAAAAAGGTCACACAACCATCTTTTCATGTTTAGGGTGCTTGAAAAGAGCTTAAAGGATACTCCATAGGTTTCATTTTTTGTGTAACCAATACGAGTTCGAAAAAACGACAAAAGACTAATCGATTACATTCTCATGGTTTCACGAGCATGAGAAAGAACTAAGACTCTGCTCAAAGTTTTTCCTGAAAAACCCTAAAAGGATATGTACATGCGATAAATATATAAAAAAAAACCAAGAAAGCGGACCCTTGTTCCAACGCCTCAGTTCTAGACTTTTTCAATCTGCAAAAATCAATCACTTGTAAAGTTGTTAAGACTTTAGGGTTTGGAGAAAGCATAAAAATAATATAATATGCAAAATGAAAAGTGATAAAAGTCAATAAAATAGGTAACAAACCACATTTTACCATTTCATTTGTAACTTTGCCCAAATATTGCTCCAAAGCCATTTTTCACCTCAATTTTCAACTGTTGATTGCGGAGTGCACGACAAACCATTTCACGAATCGTCTCCGCAAAAGAGGTAATCTCCTTATCCTTCATCTTTTCATGGTTTTAAAATTGATTTTCATTGGTTAAATTTATGTTTTGGGTTGATTTTTTAGGGGTTACCCATGTGTTGAGGTCGTCGAAGGTGCCCTATATCGGGAACCACAACGATCTAGGATCGTCGTAGGTGACCCTATAGGTAGGGTGCGATGACGTCGCACTGTGAGAAAGCACATGCCCGCGACGACCACAATCCAAAATTTAAAAAGATGAACCCAACAAGGGAAAACCCCTAGGAAACAAATTTATGTTTCTAATCTCATCTTATGGTTCCTTGGCAGGTCTTCCTTGGTCAATATGTTGGAATGGTGTGAGCGAGAGAATGAAGAAGAATATTACTTCACCAGGAATGACATGGGAACAATTATGGCTCTTTGACAATGTGGGTTACTAAAATTCTTCAAGATTCAGGGCATGAGAGCCCAATTGAGACTACTGGAGTACTTGGTTCATATGTGGTATGTGAATGAGCAGGAATTTCACGTGGGCACCCACAGACTCACCATAAATATCGAGGATATCTATTTCCTGACATGACTATCTCGTTGTGGTTCACAGGTGACACTTATAGGCAACAGGGGCAGAGGTGAGCCGATAAACTACTACACCCGTCATCATTATGTGCCAGGTATCGAGAAACATAGCGGTAAGGTAGCTATCAGGGATGCCCAAGATTTTCCTTTGAAGATTATCCTCTATACTATTACTTTCATGGCAGGGAGTGCAACTCCCCACATGGCTTTACAGAGCCATTTTCAGTATGCATTGGAATGTATGGAGCCCAGAGTCTTCAACTGGTGCGAAGGGGTCTTAAAAAGAATGAAGAAACAACTTACCAAGTGCATAAGTGGTGGGTTAAAACAATTTGGATATGGGTCTATTTTGGTATCCTTCTTCTTGGAAAGGGTCCCTGTCCTACGCTTACAGGTGGAGTGGGCATACCCGCTCCACAAGATCCGAGGATGAAGATGTGGGTAGATATCATGTCTCGACATGGAGGTGGTCCCATCGTCAGGTATGATGATGTCTTATTCTAGTGGTTGAGGTCTCAGCTACTCATGGTAGAATATTACGTGTATGCCGGGGTATATTTCCATGGATATCTAAACCTAGATCTTCCCGAAGGTTCCCAGTGGAGGGACATAGGTAAGAAGGAAATTTTGTTTATATAATGTTTTTGTTATTTTAATGATATAACATGTTGTTTGTGTTATTTATTCGATGACTAATCATGTGCTCTCCAATAATGCAGATGTGGGACCTTATCATCCTCCGGGTTCATCCTCGATCCAAAGATGAGGGGAGAGAGGTGCTGTAGCAGGTGTAGTTGCTATATATCTAGAGGTTATAGAAGATAATCTAGAGGGGTTAACCATGCATGTCCCTGATTCCACATTGGATGAGCTCCCTAGGCATTATCAATGCCACACAATGGGTGTATCTGCATCCACCGGTCGTCTGCTCCGAAGAGTAGCATGGACAATCGCTTGTTATAGCAAGCAACATCCTTGATGCTCTTGTACATGAAGCTATGAGCTTCACATTTTTGATATTTTGGTCTTTGGACAAAAACAATTTTTGTAAAATTTTATCATTATGAATATGAGGCTTCTACAAGCTTACTTGTTTTATGTACAAAGTGTGATTGGATTTTATAAATTTCTCAAATGTCTGTCTAACACATAATTAGCCAATGCATTTGTTAATGTATTTAGAAATCTAGGAGTGTGTTGATATTCGATGTAATCAAAATGACATTTCAAGAAGAGAATTCATAAATATACCCTTAACATAGTAGGACTCTGGATGGAATAAATGTTACTCAAATGTAGGACTACTAACTGTGAATCAAGTTGTATAATAAGATGGCAGATTCCAAGTGAAACAACGTCAGTCAATAACTCGATAACTGCACTGTATTCTGCGATATTGTTAGTTGCACGACCAAGGCATACACCATGTAGACTGATTAATTCATCCGTAGGTGCATAGATTTCCCAAGCAGTAGATGGTAAGTTTTGAGTACTGTGACTAGAACCATCAACGAAGCCAATGTAGGGTGGCGAAGAAACCAACATCTGGAAACCAAGCATAATTTAAGGTAAGCAGTCGAAAGGTGGAACCAAAAATGAAAAAGCATACAAGAGTATGATACACTAAAAATGCACAACACTTATGCAAAAATGATTTAAGAATAGTACTTCTTCAAGTAAATCCTATTTCTGGTTTCACTCAAAGGAACTCCATCATAATATACTATCTCATAATCCCCCTTATCCAACACTCATTTCATAATATACAGACCCCTCCACATGGGCTTGAATTTACCAGCCCCTAGAAAATCATGATCTTGCTCGTAAAGAAGAACTAGATCACCTTCAGGAAAAACACATGGCTTGACATGCTTGTTACAAGAGAATCCCCCTGTGGACAAGTGGATTCCCTCTTGGGCTCTAGACTCCTAAGACCAAGACAGAAAGGGTGCTAACATTGGTCACTAACACCCTTTTAAACCTAGCTAAACTAATGTATAGAGAAGAGGAAGAAAGGTTTACCTTTTTAATGATGTTCGTCCTCACATAGTCCGAGTTGAACTTTGATCCCTAAGCTCCTCGATAAGTCATGCAAAACAAACAAAGATAGAACAAGCTTCCTATTCTACTAAGATTAGCTTGAAACCAGATCTATCTAATAGAGACAAGTTCATGTAGAATAAACACAACCTTGAAAGAAACATGCCAATCACATATGTATATTAATGAGAACAATAGAGAATACTTACATACCTTTGATGAAGGTGCAACAACCTCTCCCAACTCTCCTTGTCCAACCCTTTTCTCAAATAATCCACACAAAATGATGATGCTTCAATGATATCTCCCTTATGAGATCCTAAGTTTGACGCCTTCAATCTCTCTCCTTTTTATTATGAGGAGGCCTCCTTATATAGGTTTGGAGAGGCCTAACCACTTAAGAGATTACTAGGATAGGTTGAGTATCCTTCTCCTTTAGTTGTGGATCTTCTCTAAGATCGAGCCTTGACCTCAGATCCAAATCCAACCAATTCCAAAGATGAGGGGGATTCTTCCCTGATTTTCCTTAACAGTCCAAAATTCACTCAAAAAGGGCCAATGCTCCCTTAGAATGGAGCATAGAGCATTGCAACGCTCCCCCCAAAAATGGTACAAAGCGGTGGCACTCCCCAACAGTGTATAGGGGAGTGGTGCCTTCCAAAATTGATTTTTGAGTGGTTTTTTCCATGGCAAAAGACTTGTACTCTTTGTCAAATGATTTATCCTCTTCAAAACTAGTCTTTTGAGGTGTCTTTTAAGTGTTCTTGATAATGTTTTCTGAGACACAACATAGGCAAGATGACAGTATGATATTTGTGACACTTGCGGCCAAAATGCGACACTTGAGACATTGGTAATGAGGACACTAGGCCATCATCGTAATGAATAATTTTGATGTGTAATAGATTTCCCCCCAAAGTGCGAAGTTAGAAGACGAGAACTGATGACTGAAGTACTTTGTAGACTTTTTCGAGCAAGGGTATGGAATCAGAGAACCTGGAAGATGCTACACACAACCATCAAATAAATATTATGACATGTTTCAAACCCAAGGCAAACATACCTATGCTTGAGTGATAAATACTTTCAAGGTATGGCCGCCATAAAATACACTGCAGATCCATAATTATATTGACAAAAAGGTATATCCACTGAAGATACAATGTGGATCTATACTCCTATGAACTGAACTGATCGTAGTCATGAAGAATACACAATGGATCTACGAGACAACAAGACACAACCATGACCAATGCAAAGTGGATCTATGTGACAGTATATGTGTCAATGTTCAAAAGAAACTCCATCGCAACCTGGGAAAAGTACATATAAGAGTGATGACTCAACCCAGGGTCTTCTTACCGATCCTGATGTAGTACGAATCTAACCATGTGAATAGATGTCTTGATGTCGAACATGGCAGAAACCACTTGATTACCGGTCAATGAGGTAAACCATTAACAAGTGCGAGGGAAATCACCATTGATGTCAATGATTCCCAAGGTACTCCAGTACATTCCAACGAATGTGAATGGATGAGCTGAAGTCGAACATCCATGAAATCATCCGATCATAGGTCAATGATGTAAACCCACTGTCAGACATGAGAAGGCTTGCCATTGAGGCATGCAGGTCCCAAGGTACTAACTAGTTTCTAAGTCTAGTTCTTGGATAATGTGCTGAAGTCGACAAGAACAGAATTGTCAAAGGAGGGCCTTGATGTATACCCCATCAACGACACAAAAATCACATAGAGATGTAATTGGTGGATCAAAAGAGCATGGAATGACACAGGTATTGAAACAAAAATTTGTGGTGGTTGACTCTTGATGCAGATACTTCCCTTGAACATTGAGGCACAACAGTAGAAACATGACATGGAAAAAAACATGATAATGCAATGGATATTGTGACTTTCGTCGGGTGACCCAAAGGAGTAAGAAAACTTAGAGGATTGGTTCAATGTAGAGGTTCAACGGATTAAAATGTGTGCAAAGACAAAGTGTCATGTTCAAGGGTGATTGCAAGAGTTACTTGTAATGTTTTCAAAAATTGCTTGGCTTGCTTCCTTCAATTTCCCTCCCATCCAGATAGACGAGTACCTCTTTTTTATTTAACGAGCTTGAGGAGGGTAACACATGCTCGATATAACTCACCTTTGGTAAGTCCCTCTTTCTTTATTTAACAAACTAGAAGAAGTAAGGGTTCGGTCCCGTATGGGCCCTTCAATGTATGATTGTTTAACGAGTCTGGAGAAGGTAAACTCGGTGATTTTTCATATTTAGAGAGTTTGAAAAGAACTTAAAGACGACTCCAGGGTTGTCCTTTTTTGTAATTTTAGTCTCATGAGGCCGAAAAAGAGATAAATTACCACTCGAAAGATGCCCTTTCAAACCTTTTAAGGAGTGTGAAAGGAAGCAAGATCACTCGACAATATTTTCATGTTTAGAGAGTCTGAAAAGAACTTAAAGAAGACTCCAGAGGGTTCCTTTTTTGTATATCCATGCGAGTCCGAAAAAGAGATAAAAGTTTACTTGGTTGTGTTCTCATGTTTTTTACGAGCACAAGAAAGAACAAAGAATAATCTCGGTATTGGTTTCATTTTCAAACAAGCTTGAAACAAAATTAAACTATGATTGTAAATTCCCAACGTAATTTCCAAAGGTTGGGATACCCATGGATGGTTGGTACTCTGCCCCCAGCGTGAAAAGCTAGTGGCATAACTCCAGAATGATAATTAAAGGCTGGAGACATTTTTGGGTAGCACTCCCCTACCCACTATCAGGGAGTGCGAGTGCTCCCTACCCTTCTTTGGGGGAGCATTGCAACACTCTATGTCCCATTCTGAGGGAGAGCTGGGCTGTTTGAGGGAATCTTTGACTGTTGAGTAAAATCAGGGAAAAATCCCCCTCATCTCTAGAGTTAGTTGGATTCGAATCTGAGGTCAATGCTGGATCTTAGGTAGGATCCACAACTGATGGAGAAAGATCCTCAATCTATCCCAAGAATCTCTAAGGTGGTTGGGCCTCTCCAAGATTATATAAGGAGTCCTTCTCATGGTGAAAATGACATGGAATTTTAGAGGAATCAAACTTATGATCTCATAAGGGAGATAACCAATAAAGCATATTCATTTTGATGGAGGATTATTTGAGCAAGGGGTTGGACAAAGAGAGCTTGGTGAAGTTGCTGCATCTACATCTATGGTTGTGAGAACTTTGATTTGTTTTCATTAATATATATATGTGCTTGGCATATTTCCTTCAAATTTGCGTATGTTTCATGAATTTGTTCTTTTTGATAGATCTATTTTGAAGCTAATCATGGTAGTAATAGGAAGTATGTTTTGTCGTTGTTTTTCCTTCGATTACAGGACCTTCTGAAAGACTTGGAGATCAAGATCAACCTGGATCGAGCAAGGAAAAACGTTATTAAAGGTATTTATATTCCTTTCTTATTATTCCTTGACTATTTTAGCTTCATTATAAGGAATGTCAGTGTTCAACATTTGCACCTTTCTGTCTTGGTTATAGGGGTCTAGTATCCAAGAGGAAATCCACTTGTCCGCAGGGGGATTCTCCTGTAACAGAAATTGGCGACTCCAATGGGGATTGAATCCTATTTGTATTTCCTTGTTTTGTCCCTTCCATTTTCCCACCTTTCAAAACACTTTTATTGTTTATTCATCATCCATTAGCCTTCTCCTACCTTCACTAGCAATTTCACCAATTTTCATGCATTCTGGGTGAGTTTTTCTTCATTTTTTTGACCTTTTTTTGAATTTCTGGGTGTACCAACGCCCCCCT
>WSFP011458028.1:0-19143 GCA_009831015.1 Picea engelmannii | reverse complement strand
AAGCCCTGAAAATGAGGGTGAAGTTGACCTAGGGTTTTAGACACCTAGGGTTTTGGTATCTAGGGTTTTGACACTTAGGTTTTAGCCTAAGGTCCGATAACTATTGTAATGTATAAATAGAGGTCTAAAGGACCTGGGATGGTTGGTTTTTTTTGTTGTTATCTTTATTATTGTGTGATCGAGCGAGGATTATTGTGTGTGAGTGAAGTGTTGAATGTAGAGCCTTCTGGGATTGTAATATCTTCAGCTGGGTGCACAGGAAGGCGAGAGATAGAGATAGAGAGTTAAGAGTGCAAACAAGAACTATATGCTTCATCTTAATATATTATAAAGCACAGTTCTATGGACATAGCCCTAGAGAGAGGGTGAACCACATATATTTTGTGTTTTGTGTGATTGATGCTCTATTCTGTGTCATTTGGTATACTGTTATTGCATTATTATGTTAGGTCTGATAGATAGTTATGTAGAGTAGATCTAAACTGGTAAATGATATATAATCGTTGTATTGATTTTGTATTGGATCCACCTGATATCCCCTTGGTTGTAGACATATTTTTCCTGCAACCCCCCCATAGATACTTCAGGTTACACTGCATCTACTTCGCAGGTGTCTCTAAAAGGGTTAGTAGTTAGGGCATGTTGGTGCACTTTTGGATTTTAACCCTGGGTATGCCATTGTGCCAACAAATGGTTCCCAGGAATCTTCTTAAAGGAATGTCAAGGTGGTTTCCATCGAAGACATAAATTTAGAAGTGGATAGAAGACCAAGTAAAGGACTTTGCAGAAGCCCAGAACAAGAACCCTAATCTTAGTACAAAGGATTGGTTGGAGAGATATATCTTTACAGATATACATGAAATTTTCTTTGGAGGAATCCATCAGGAGCTATATGTGTGGCTAACTAGGTTAGCAGATACCTAATTTGAGATTAGATCTAGACCATCTGTGGTTTGGATGTCAACGTTGATCAAGAAGGTCAAGAGAGTTGATAATGTCGTGTTAAGAGTAGTAGATCATTGGTTCGATATCACCATTAGAGGGTACATCACCAAGTTTGTTGTTGATAGAGTAGAGTCATATAGCCAAGCCAAGAGATATTTCTTTAAGGGACCCAGAGGAAAAATTTTACATTTTTTGAAGTTGAGGATCAAGATGTTATTGCATGAGAAGAATATCTTGAAGATATTGTAGCTAGAAGGATCCGAAAAGGCTAATGTTCAAGAATTCGGACAACGATAGCAACACAAAGGCTAGACATATGCGTAGTGGGAGAGTGTTCAGAGAAGTTCATCTTGCAAACTTGTTTAAGAATAACTATGGGGATGAGGGTTTCTATAGTGGAGAAGAGGCAGATCTGATAGACGAGGAGCATTTAGAATCCTCTAGGAAAAAAGAAACTCGCCAAGAAGATCCATAATCTTCAGGAACTGTGCTGACTATTGAAGTACGTACCAATACTCTTCCTATTGTTTCAGTAGCCTTAAGTAACCAGAGAAACCTAAGTCATCAGAGAATTGTCACTAGTATTCCATCACATACTCAGTCCAAAAACCTAGGAAGATCTATGGCAGACGAGATGAGAT
Source organism: Picea engelmannii (assembly GCA_009831015.1). Classification (NCBI taxonomy): domain Eukaryota; kingdom Viridiplantae; phylum Streptophyta; class Pinopsida; order Pinales; family Pinaceae; genus Picea; species Picea engelmannii. The sequence continues at coordinate 17,557 of WSFP011458028.1, read as the reverse complement.
TACCCACCTTTAGAGGGGATGGATCTGAAGATCCTGAGAAACACTAGTTTCTCTACGAAGCCATGTGGAGTATTAAGAATATCACCGATGAAGCTATCAAACGAGATCAGTTCAATACTACCCTAAGAGATCACACATTGAGTTGGTATATGAAATTTGTCCAAGAATCTACGCCTAAACCACTAAATTTTATTAAGACTTTGCTAATTTCTGAATTCAAGAAACCCAAGTCATAATCACAGTGCATTATAGAGTTAAAATAAATAAAGTAGAGAATAGATGAACCGGTATGGGAGTTCAATCAGAGATTCAAGACCTTGATAGGCCATCTGAGTTTTCAAATCCCAGATGAACAGAACAAGGAATGGTTCATTGTTTCCCTCTTACCACACATCAGATTTCCTCTGATGCAATAGAAGATTGCTTCATAGGCTGAGGCACTGGAGATCACCATGAAGTTAGAATCAACCCCTATGGGAGAATCCAACTCAGGTATGAGTCAAATCTTGAGTCAACTAACTAGTTTGTCTCTGCAAATAGAAGATGTGAAGAAAGACAAGGGAAAAGATAAAAGAGAAGACATCTGGTGTGTCAGATGTAGGTAAGAAATCCATGACAAGGAACATTGTCCCATATTCCAGGAATACTTGGCCTCTGGAGCTCCAAGCCCCTTGAAACAATTTACCCTACCCTAGTGCGAGGTATGCAGAAACAAACATCACCCTGGTGAGTGCTACTACATGAAAAAATATGTTCAAACACCCAAAAATTTGTATTGCACATTCTGTAAGTCTATGGGACATGATGATAGGGATTGTAGGGATTATGACCTCATGCATGAAAGTTCAAGGGATATATACAAGATTCAAGGTGAAGTACAACAAGAATGAAACACTACGTAGTATAACTCCCCTGGGAGAGGAAACTTCAACCCTCGTGGTGGATTTAGAGGAAGAGGAAGAGGAGGAGGTATGGGTCGAGGTCGAGGACAAATAATCTACTATAATTGTGCACAGCCTAGACACTTGGAAAGGTATTTCCATAACCCTTGTACCACTTGCATCTATTGCAACTCTTTCGAGCATGTCATCGAGGAATGGCCAACATTGCTTGCTAAACTTCAAGAGAAATGGGGACCTTAGAAAAACCCACAGATACAATTGATAAAATATGAACCTCGCAAAGAATACCATGGAGCCATTGTTATCACTCGAGGAGGTGTTGTTATAGGAGAAGATAGAATGATCCAAGGAAAGACTACAGAAGAATCAGGAATTAGGAAAGTTGTAGAGAAGACACAAACTTTTGATGCAAAGAAACAAAAACAAATGTTCAAGGAGGAAAGAAGAGAATTCAGGATATACCAAGGCTCCTAACCAAAGACATGACCATATATAAGAGAATGTGGAATGCCTCTATCATTTGATCAGTCTTCTTCACCCAGAGATGGAAACAAGGCGAGTAAGCTTGTCAGTTTCTTGTATACGTTTATAGAGTTGATTAAATATGAGAAATCTATACAAGAACTACAAAATTTGGTCAAACAGTATGAGATAGGAAGGGTAGATCCTTTACTTAATAAATCAGTACATAAACTATCCAATAAGATAAGGATGAATAAGGAACTACACCTGAATGTTCAGATTGGATAATATGATATAGACTATGTGCTCCTCAACTTAAGGTCAGAGCTCAATGTCATGACAAAGAAAACTTGGGAAGTGATGGGAAAACCTAAGTTGATATATTCCCCTATCAATCTTAGGATGGCTAATCAACAAGTAGTAATCCCCCTCGGAATATTGGAACATGTCTCCATGGACATCGACAGAGTGAGGATGTTTGCAAACTTCGAGGTGATTGAGATAGTTGATGATAGTTGTCCTTACCCTGCGTTGTTAGGAATTGAGTGGGCCTTCAATAATTCCACTGTGGTTGATTTAAATAAAAAGTGAATGACGTTTGAAGGAGATGGCCTTAGGGTCATCGCACCATTAGATCCCGATGAAGGTCAGCGATACACTGAGCCCATCAGAGAAGACGACCATGCCTATGAACTGGAAAACATATACAAATGAGTAGCCAGACAATAGGATTACATTAATCCTACGACAGATGTAAATTTGAGCTGGCAAAGTGACAACACATGTTCATCAGACTCAGAAGAAGCACTGGAGAACTGGTAGAACAAAATGTTTGAAGTATATACAAGGAGATGTGCTATATTAACCAGAGAAGTACACTGGATCGACACAACAGTAAGTAACTTACCCACCTTTGATGGTCTGAATCCTTTAGAAACCTTCTTGTCGGACTTTGAAGAAAGTGTACCAACACAACAACACTTGTTGGCAATGGATGAGGCCTTGAAAGGCACACTAGCAAGATGTTGGGGGACGCATAAAAACAACATTAAAGAATGGGTACAATGTCGTACCCTCATGATCGTGCAGTTCTCAGTACAAGTAGAAGGTTGTGAAGTTAGGTACACAGGTCGAAGCTGCCCGAAGGACCATGTGCAGAGTTGTGAGGAGGCCTGGATCGATATTCCTCAAGAACAATGGGTGCATAAATTCATAAACACACTGGACACTATCCCTATCAACTAGTACCTTCAAGCAGAGTTGCACCTCATCACTACAGATTAGGTAGGTATGACTTAGAAATTTGTCACCACCTTTTTATTCGAAATTCAATATTCTACAGTAGATCAATCATTATAGACTGTATGACAGAAAATATTTGAGGAGGCACTTAGCCTCCCTTTGGAGCAAGAAGCGGATGAATGGACTGTGCCTCTGCAGAAACTGCAAGTTTGTTATAACATCAATGTTGATGAAGACGATGATCCTAGGAAGGTGAAATCACAGAAATAGAAGGCTAGAGAGAAGTGGAAGGACTAGGAATTGAGCTACCATTTATTGGAGAGTCGATCAATATCAAGAATGTCAATATTGGAACAGAGAAAACACTAAAACTTTGCAAATGTTGGAGATTATTGGGACACTACTACTATTGACAAGATAATGAAATTACTGCATGAATATCAAGACTTGTTTCTGACCAAGTTCACTGATTTGAAGGGAATTAAAGGGCCTATGGGAGAAATGAGGATCCCTTTGAAACCAAATGCAAGACCAGTCAAGAAGAGACCCTACATATTGAACCCTAAATATAAAGAGAAAGTGAAGATTGAGCTCGATAAAATGCTAGAAGAAGGAATTATAGAACCTCACGAAGAATCAAAATGCATTAGCCCTATGGTGGTACACGACAAGAAGACAGGAGAGATCAGGATCTGTGTAGATCTCAAGAAGTTGAATGATGTATGTTTGCATGACCCCTTCCCTATGCCATTCACTAACAAAGTATTAGATAATGTAGGAGGTCAAGAAGTATATTCTTTTACAAATAGATTTCCAGGATACCATCAGATCTATATTGCCAAGGAAGATCACCATAAGACTACCTTTTCCACAGAGTGGGGATCCTACCAATATACAGTAATTTCGTTTGGATAGAAGAATGCCCCAGCCATATTTTTCGGGGTGGTAGTCGAAGCATTCAAGGAGTTCCTACATAAGTTTATAGAAGCATACTTTGATGATTGAACTGTTTTTAGTTTATTGAAAAATCATATTGAATGTTTAAGGGTAATGTTGGACAAGTGTAGGCAATGTTATATTTCCTTAAACCTGAAGAAGTGCATTTTATTTTGACCATTTGGAGTGTTGTTAGGTCATATTGTATGCAAGCAGGTATTGTTGGTAGATCCATCTAAATTTTCCATAATAGTTTATCTAACCCCTCCTACTTCAGTCAAACAGCTGTGCACTGGACTGGGACACAAAAGATATTACAGGAAGTTCATTAAAGGTTATGCCCAAATTACAACACCCATGGAGAATCTTTTGAAGAAATATTGTCAATTTCACTATACAGAAGAATGCCAACATAGCTTCTACACACTGCAACAGAAAATGGTTACCATGCATATTCTGGTTTTCCCAGATTGGAGTAAAGAGTTTCATGTTCATGTAGATGCATATTCTATCACATTAGGATTTGTGTTAGAACAACCAATAATAGGAGACACAGACCACCTGTTAGCCTTTTCTAGCAGGAAGCTATCAACAATAAAGATCAACTACACCACCACAGAAAGAGAAGGGTTAGCCATGGTGTATGTGTTGTAGAAGTTATTCCACTACTTGTTGCGAGGACACTTTAAAATGTTTACCGATCACTCCATGCTAAAGTACCTAGTCAACAAGCCAGTGTTGGGGGGAAGAATATGCAAATGGTTTCTGCTATTTCAAGAATATGATTTTGAGATCGTAGTTAATACAGGAAGAATGAACAAAGGTCCCAATCACTTGTCGAGGTTGGAACATGGAGAAGAGCCCACTATTTTGGAGGATACACTACCAAATGCATAGTTGCTAGCCATTAGAAGGATTTATGACCACTTCACAGAGATAGTCCAGTTCCTGTCCACAGGAATGGCACCAAGGGAATATACAATCACCTAGAATAAAAATCTAGTAGTGCATGCTGCAAAATTTTCGCTTATAGTGGGACAACTATACAATATGGGACCTGATGAGATACTGAGAAGGTGTGTTATGGAGGTAGAAAGGCCATTAATCCTAGATGAAGCTCATGAAGGCATTGCAGGAGGACACTACGCAGGGAAAGCCACTGTGCAAAAGGTTCTTTGAGATGGCCTTTGGTGTCCTACCTTACATAGAGATGCTAAGGACTATTACAGAGCCTGCGATGTATACCAAAGAGTTGGGAAACCGTCCAGAAGAGATGAAATATCATTAGCACCATAGCTTACCCTACAAGCATTTGAGAAATGGGCCATTGACTTCATGAGACCTATTAACCCACCAGGGAAGTGCACAAGAGAAAGGTACATAATTATTGCAACAGAGTACTTGACCAGATGGGCCGAAGAAAGAGAAGTTAAGGACTATACTGCCACTACAGTTGTGTGCTTCATATTTGATGACATCATAACCAGTTTTGGATTCCCGAATATCCTTATGAGCGATCAAGGCACAAATTTCATTAATAAAACAATTGAAGCCTTGACTGAGGAATTTACAGTTCATCATCAGAAGAGCACACCTTACCATCCATAAGAAAATGGGATAATTGAAGAATTCAAAAAGATCTTGGAGACAACGCTAACAAATATTTGCAGTGTCAATAGAGATGACTGGGATTTAAGAGTACCAACAGTATTATGGGCCTATAGAACCACTTGCAAGAAGCTAACAATGCAGACCCCCTTTAAATTGGTGTATGGTCCTGAATTTGTTGTCTCGATGGAATATTTGGTACCAAGCTTAAGAATTGTTGCCTTTACAGATATGGACAACATTGGCGTTGTTTGAGAGAGGCTTGCATAGTTGGTCAAACTGGAGGAAGACAGATTTGTTGCAAGATTTCATCAGTAGGTCAAGAAAGAAAGAGAGAAGGCCTACCATGACAAACACATTAAGAAGAAGGTATTTAAGCAAGGTGATTTGGTACTGGTATATCATAGTAAGTTCATGAAGCATTCTGGGAAGTTCAGAACACATTGGCTCGGGCCATATGAGGTTTCCTATATTACAGAAGGAGGAGTTGCATAGTTGAAGACTTCGAATGGAGAATGGAAGGAAGGTTCGGTGAATGGGAGCTGACTGAAGTTGTATTATGACAACCAACTGCCTCACAGATCTCAGTAAACACATGAGGATAAGGGTCTAGGTACTATGTGCAATTGAAATTGGGTACCAGACACAGAAAATACAGTCTGCACAAGGGAGGAAGGGAGGAATAAAGCTGGAAGCACAGGCTGCACTGCACAGTCTAAAGTCAAATTCAAAGCAGAGGGATCATATTAGAAGTGCCTCAGGATGAGTCACATGTGAGTGTTGGGGGCCTATTGGCCCTTGGTTGTGGAAGCAAGCAAATATCAAGAAAGAAAAGGAAAAATATGAACTGTGCGGAAGACACAGTGATTGTTACTAGGTCGAAGCGAGCGAAAGAGCAGAAAATATGGAGCGAAGTAATAGAAATCAAGAAATTGGACAAAGAGATCGAGGATGACAGATTAGCAAGGAAGATGGATTGTGGAAAACTTAACAAGTGGAAAAATCCACTATTGGATGCTTTGGAGCACCACGCGAGAAGGAAGGAAAGACAGGCTAGCAAAGACCTAAAAACGTGAGTCAAGTTGACCTAGGGTTTGGTATCTAGGGTTTTGACACTTAGGTTTTAGCCTAAAGGTGTCCAAGAAATATTGTAATGTATAAATAGAGGTATAAAGGACCTGGGATGGTTGGTTGTTGTTGTTGTTATCTTTTTTATTGTGTGACCGAGTGAGGATTATTGTGTGAGAGAGAAGTGTCGAGTGTACAACCTTCTGGGATTATAAGATCTTCAACTGGGTGTGAAGATCAACCCTCCAGCTGGGTGCGCAGGAAGGGGAGAGATAGAGAGAAGAAGAAAGAAGATCTGCTAGCTAAGAGCGTAGACAAGAAGTGTATGCTTCATCTTAATATATTATAAAGAACATTTATGTGGACGTAGCCCTAGAGAGAGGGTGAACCACGTACATTTTTTGCTGTGTGTGATTGATGTTCTGTTCTGTGTCATTTGGTATACCGTTATTGCATTACTGTGTTAGATCTAATAGATAGTTCTACGGAGTAGATATGAACTAGTAAATGATATATAATCATTGTATTGATTTTGTATTGGATCCACTTGATATTCCCTTGGTTGTAGACATCTCTGTCCTGCAACCCCCCCATAGCTACTTTAGGTGAGACTGCATTTTCTTCGTAGGTGTTGCCGAAGGGGCTCCGGGTCTGCCCCTATGCCAACAATATTTCTCCAAAAAAACAAGATCCAAATAGTACATTTAGTGTAATTAATTAAAATATGCCCATTAATAACCCCATTTTACGAAAATCGTCGGAATGTAATAGAACTAAGAACAAGTTGTGTAGAAATGATCCCGATGATTAATAATGGTAAATAAACTAAGTTGGTCCCCATAAAATGCATCCAAACCCTTTGATCTCACTGAATTTATAGTCTCACCCCTATGACTTGGCTGACTCAATCCTTTTGAAGTGACTCTAATCGCATAATAAGAGGATCCAAAAATGGGTACATGAAAAATTATTTGCAAATAATAAACGAAAAGCTAATTAGAAAACCCCAATCACAATGAATGAAAATAAGCTCTTGCACATATGAAATTTAAGCAAATATATGTGTAAATAATGATATCAGTTCCTTAATGAGACTGTGGGTTGTTGAATGAAACACTTGCTTTGTGATATTTCTTTTGAAAGTTTTTAAAGTAAGTTAATGAGATAAATTTTATTTTCTTGAATTGAGATTGTAACAATAAAGAAAAACTACACTAGATGTGGCCTCTTAAGAGGTTATCCCTTTAGTACAAAGATTTGTTGAGAGATTGTCAAAACCCAATGGTTTCACCAAAAATACCACTAGAGGTGTTGGAGGTCCAACATAGAGGGGAGAAATCCCAAGGTATTCTGTGAAACTTTACACAGTCCTGTTAAAGGAAGTTTCCCCTGTAGACAAGTGGATTTCCTCTTGTTTGATCTCTAGTATCAAGACAGAAAGGTGCTAAATTTGGTCACTAACATCCTTTTAAACCTAGATAAGTCAATCAAATAGAGAAAAGGAAGAAGATGTACATTTTTAATGATGTTTGTCCTTTCCCAGTCCAAGTTGATCCTTGATCCCCAAGCTCTTCAACAAGTCCTACAATCTAATAACAACAAAGAAAAAACAACTTCCTATTCTACCATGATTAATTCAAAACTTTATCTATCTATCAAAGACAAGTTCATGTAGGCATACACAACCTTGGAAAAAATAGGCCAAGCACATGTATTAATGAGAACTAGATAGCAATACTTACAGACCTTTGATGAAGTTGTAGCAGCCTCTTCTAGCTCTCCTTTTCTATCCCCTTGCTCAAATAATCCACAATTAAAATGAATATGCTTCACTAATTATCTCCCTTATGACATCATAAGTTTGATGTCTTCAATGTCCTCTGATACCACTTCTCATGAGATCATAAGTTAGGTATCTCTTAATCTCTCTCTCTTTCACCATGAGAAGCCCTCTTTATATAATCTTGGAGAGACCCAACCACCTTATAGATTCTTGGGATAGGTTGAGGATCCTTCTCCATCAGTTGTGGATCTTCCCTAAGATCCAAATTTGAACTCAGATTCGAATCCAACCAACTCCAGAGATGAGGGGGATTTTTCTCTGATTTTCCTCAATAGTCCAAGATTTCCTCAAATATCCCAGCGCTCCCTCAGAATGGGGCACATAGTGTTGCAACGCTCCCCCAAAGAAGGGTAGGGAGCACTGGAACTCCCTAATAGTGGGTAGGGGAGCGTTGCCCAAAACTTCTTTAAAACATCCCAACACTCCCCCAGAAGGGTACACAAAATGTTGGAACGATCCCCCAAAGAAGGGTAGGGAGTGTTGGCACTCCTTGATAGTGGGTAGGGGAGTGTTGGCCTTCAAAAATGAATTTTGAGTGGTTTTTTCCATGCTAAAATATTTGTACTCTTCATCAGATGATTTCTCCTTCTTAAACCAATATTTGAGGGTGTCTTTGAAGTGTCCTTGTGATGTCGTTCAAGACACGACATGGGAAAGATGACTGTATGATGTTTGTGACACTTGCGACACTTGTGACTAAAAAGAGACACTTACAACACTTGTAACGACGACAATAGGTCATCATTGAAGTGAGTAATTTTGATGTGTAACAGATTAGCCCCCAAAGTGTGAAGTTAGAAGATGGAAATTGATGACTAAAGTACTTTGTAGACTTTTTCAAGCAAGGGTATGGATGCAGAGAACCTGGTAGAAGTTTCACACAACCATCAAACAAATATTATGACATGTTTCAAACCCAAGGCATGCATACCTATTCTTGGGTGATAAATACTTGCAAGGTATGGCCGCCATAAAATACACTGTGGATCCATAATTATATTAACAAAGAGTATAGCCACCAAATATATAATGTGTATCTATACTTCCATGGCAAGAACTGATCATGGCCATGAAAAATACACAGTGGATCTACGAGACGACAAGACATAGGCACGAACCAATACAAAGCAGATCTATGTGACCGTGTATGTGTTAATATTCAAGAGAAAATCCGTTGCAACCTGGGTAAAGTGTATATCAGAGTGATTACTCAACCCAAGTTCTTCCTACCGATCCCGATGTAGTATGAATATAACCATGTGAATAGATGTACTGATGTCGAACATGGAAGAAACCACTTGATTACTGGTCAATGAGGTAAACCTTTAACAAGTGCAAGGGAAATCACCATTGATGTCAATGATTCCCAAGGTACCCTAGTACATTCCAGTGAATGTGAATAGATTATTTGAAGTTGAACATTCATGGAATCACCCGATCAGGGTTCAATGATGTAAACCCACTGTCGAAAGTGAGGATGCCTACCATTGAGGCATGCAAGTCCCAAGGTATCCCCTAGGAATAGAATCGTCATAGGAGGGCCTTGATGTATCCCCCATCAATGAAACAAAACTGACACAGAGATGTAAATTGGTAAATCAAATGAACATGGACTAACACGGGTATTGAAACAAGATATTTGTGATGGTTGACTCTCGAGGAAGATACTTCCCTTGAACACTGAGGCACAACAACAAAAACATGACATGGAACAAAACATGATGATGCAGTGGATACTGTGACTTTCTTTGAGTAATCCAAAGGAGTAAATAAACTCAGAGAATTGGTTTAGTGTAGATTTTCAATGGATTAAAATGTATTCAAATACAAAGTGTCATGTTGAAGGGAGACCGTAAGAGTGACTTGTGATGTTTTCAAAAACTACTTGGCTTGCTTCCTTCAATTTTTTCCCTCATCCAGATAGACGAGTACCTCTTTTTGATTTAAAAAGCTCGAGGAGGGTAACACATGCTCGATAAAACTCACCTTTGGTAAGTCCCTCTTCCTTTGTTTAACGAACTGGAAGAAGTAAGGGTTTGGTCCCATATGGGTCCTTCAATGTGTGATTTTTTTAACGAGTCTAGAGAAGGTAAACTCGGTGGTTTTTCATGTTTAGGGAGTCTGAAAAGAACTTAAAGACCACTCCATGGTTGTCCTTTTTCATAATGTTAGTCTCGCGAGGCAGAAAAAGAGATAAACTACCACTCTAAATACACCCTTTCAAACCTATTAATGAGTGTGAAAGAAAGCAAGATCACTCAGCAATATTTTCATGTTTAGAGAGTCTGAAAAGAGATTAAAGATGAATCCAAGGTGTTCCTTTTTTGTATAACCTTTACGAGTACAAAAAAGTGATAAAAGTATACTCAGTACCATTCTCACGTATTTTCAAGAACGATAAAGAACAAAGACTAAGCTCGGTATTGGTTTCATTTTGAAACAAGATTGAAACAAAATTAAACTATGCTTGTAAAATCCCAACGTAATTTCCAAAGCTTGGGATACCCATGGATGGTTGGTACTCTTCCCCTAGATTGAAAATCTAGTGGCATAACTCCATAATGATAATCAAAGGTTGGAGACATGCCCCTCCCAAGCTTCAATTCATTCACCGAATTTGAGGTTTTCACCAATTTCTGTACCAGATGGAGAAAAAGGATACAAGTGGTTGAAATGAAGGTTAAAAAATGATACCTAACGAAAGACTCGACTTAGTATGAGAGGTGACTATTTCGTTTTTTAATGATATTGAAACAGGAAAAGAACTATGTTCATGGTGTCTATTTCATTTTTTAACGAGCTTTCCACAGAGAAGAGAAACTATTCTCGTGACTTCTTCTTGACCATGGTTTCCAAGAGGATAAAGCTTTGGAAGGAAAACATGTCAAGGGACAAAACTCGGTCATGGGTTCTAAGATATCTTCACTGGATGGAATAAAATCACTCTGGAAGGAACACATGTTGAGGTCTATGATAGGGGTAAGGAGATCAGGCTCCAATATCCCTACCGAAGATATCACCATGTCAACTACCAGATCTAATTCATCGAAAGTTGAAGTCATGGGAAACAATGCCACATAATTGACCTGTGGTGGGGCGATACCATATGCATATAAGAAAAGTTTAGGGAGGTCATTGGGTTGATGGTCAAGTTAGGTCCAATGAATGAAAGTTGATCAATAGTCACCATTCTTCCATCGTGAGGGAAAGATATCACACAAAAGAGATTAGACACAATAACTTTCACGGCATAGACATATCTCGCCCAAGGATTAAATTGAAATCCAAGGGGTCCTGGACTACCATAACATCAATAAAGACAAATTTCCCTCCCAAAGTTATGGGAAATTGAGGAAGGAACCCTAAAGGGTGACTGGTTCTTTTGTTAAAAGTGAACAGTGTCTAGGTAACCATCACAAGCTGAGGATAACCCAAAGCTTGCCAAGCAATAGAGGAAAAAATACTAACGGATGAACCTTCATCTATCAACGCATGAGGAATGTCTCGACCACAAACCTGTATAGTAATCTTGAAAGGAATGTGAGAGGGAAGACGAGGTCTAGTTAGCACACCCCAATAAAAAATGATGGCCTCATTACTTGGAGGGGGTTTCGGAGGAGAGGGTGGAAACCCCCTATAACGGTAGATTCTATATCAACGAGAAAAATGTGGGCAATATCGAGTTTACTCTCTAGCGGGAGAGTAGGATCGATTGATAATGAAATAAAATCGACCACTTGGGTTTTATTCTTCAAGGGGAGAATGGGGTCAACAAGTGGAAACGGATCAACCGCTTGGGCTGCACTCTCTAACGGGAGAGCGGGATCGATTGAAGATGGGATCGGATCAACCACTTTGTCAACTGGTTCAACAAAGGACGTGACCAGATTGATGACATGATCAACTAGACTGACCGATGAAGGGACATAAACAACCACTTTGGCACTCGTCAAAGGAGGAGTGGGATTGACCACATTGGCACTCTTCAGATGAAGGGTGTGGCTAACCAATGATGGGACTGGATCAGTCACTTAAGTTTCACTTTTCAGATGAAAAGTGGGGTTGATCAATGAAGGAACTGGATCAACTACTTTTGTTAGTGGTTAAATCGAGGATGAAACTAGATTGACCACTCGATCAACTATATTGACTGGGGATGGAACCGGTTTGACCATTCCATCAACGAATGATGGGTTGGGGGAAATCTTATGATAACCAGTTGGGAGTTGAATATTTTCCAAAATAGAATAAGCCTCGTCCATACGATGATAAAGGTGAGAATAATGATCACCTTCGCATAACATACAAGGAAATTTGACATTTGTCTTCTTCTTACCAACCTTAACATCACTAGTTGACGGGGTGTCACTTGCATGTCTAGCAGAGGCCGATGACATGGAGGACCAAATTTCTAATACCTTGGGAAGACCAAGGAAATCCCTCAAAAATTGGTCACCCTTACAAAGACTACAAGGGAATTTGGGTTTCAAATTATTTGTTTTAATCTTGTCAACCTCATCAACACTCCTAGTATGATCAATAATTTCTGGTTGCTTGGATCCAACATATGATGTAGTTGGAGGCTTGGTCCCTTTCTGGTTCTTCTTCTTCTCTTTTCATTTCTTCATATTCTTATCAGCCTAGCAACTCGCTTTAGATATTTCACTAGGAGAAGGAGCAATGGAAGGATACCTGGTGAGCAAAGAAGGAGAAAGGTCGACATGAGGTTGATGTGTGGGTGGTGTGCTTACATCTGAATCACCTACATTCAAGATTACCAGAGTGGAAAACAACCATACCGGTAACCCAATTGTGAGACCTTGAAGGCTCAACGTATCGATGTAAGGAGGACCAATGTTTCCGTAGAAAGGAAAAACAAAGGTTTCCCCTGGAAAAGGGGTTCCTTCATTGGTCATTCCGGAAATTGACTCCATAAAAAATAAATATCCAACCTAGATTCTTCCAGCGAGAACAAACAACACATGCTAAAAATCTAGTAATCAAACAAGAAAAAAAAACCTTCTCACAATGAGCACACTAGTTGGTGATGAAATCCAACGTTGCGAGAACAAAGTAAGAAGGGGCTGAGATAGAGTGGGTGGAAAAGTTATGTTGATGACCTACTTAACTGACTTACTCCTTGGTGTAAGATCCCACACATAATCATGGTTATACCCTCCAAGGAGCCCAAGTGAGTTTGGCCAACGTCGATTCCAGATACTGTGAAGACTTGCCCCTCCATAGTCACCTTGTGTAAAGACTCTAAAGAGATAGGCCACTAAGGTTACCAACTACAATAGTGATGCCTGGGGAAACAGTTGACAGTCCGATCCATGCCCAAGGGTAGGTTATCTAGCTTGAAATCAACTTGAAAGGATTCCACTCATCATTGTGGGTATACCTTCAAGCGACCCCCATAATACGCACAATCTCTACACCAAGACCCACAAATAAGGGTAACTCTACCAGTCTTAATGCGACCTCAGGTTTGACCCTTGTGTGAGAAGGGATTTCGAGGAAAAAATGTAGCAATTGGATTTCACTGCTCCCTAACACAAGATTCTATGTTTGTTTGCAGCTTTGTAAAGTTATCTTTCACACCTATTCCAAAGCCCTACAACTAATCTGATGTAGGTTTTCTACCAGAAAATATAAAAATGTCTAATCAATTTTTAGTTTAGCAATTTATTTTTAAGGTTGTTGTTACTCAAAAGGAAAATGGCATGGACAATATGGTGTTTTGACCGACTCAAAATTTATGCAAAGAGATGAATATGCAATCTTTTTATTTTGATGAAAGTTATGCTACGAGAAGGAGAAAACATTCATCATTACAGATGCACAATGTCCCAAAAAAGCCAAAAACCATGCAATTACGCTACTTCAAATGCAAGCTAGTTTCACTACCCAAAAACAAAAATGTATTTATCTTCTTTGTTTGATTATGACATATACATAAATGAAATACAAAAACTTCAATGCTCCACTACTTTCAATCAGGAGAAAGAGTCCTATGCATATGCAAAAGACACAAAGCAAAAGGGCTACAAACAAAGCATGCACTCAAGGTAGTGAGGTATGAAAGAAAACAAGTAGAAACTTGTTCTAACAAGAAATAACACCATCAAGGATTCTACAACCAATCAAGCATTCAAGGAATACAATAAAATGCAGAGAAGAATCCAAGAAATGATGGGGAGAAAGAGAAATCACTCAAAACTGTCCTATAAAAAAAGCAGCTAGAAAAGGCAATTTCACATTTTTGAAAAAGGTTTCAATATCCAATCAATAAAATAGGAATTTATAAGTATAAAAAACCATCAAAAACCAATCCAAACAACTTCACAAACCAACCACAGACTCTGGGTAAATATCTCTGCAAAACAGGCTGCAAAAGACTGAGCAGAAGAAGGCAAAAACTCTCAAAAAAGAGACTAGCGCTCTCTAACACAAGGGCACAGAGTGTTGCAATGCTCCCTAAAACACTATAGGGGAGTGTTGGCACTCTATTATGGCATGGGGGGGGGGGGTGATAGTCCTCCCAGAAACTCAGAAAAAGAGCAAAAAATTGCAAAACACTCACCCAGAATGCATGAAAATTGGTGAAATTGCTACTTAAGGTAGGAGAAGGTTAATGGATGATGAAAAACCAGGAATTTCTTGGTAAAATGACCTCAAAGATCAAATGTAACAGAGCATAGATCCTTGAATTCCTTTACAACAACTTTCATACAATCACATGAATGAGAAAGAAGTAGATCGACTCCAAATCTCAAAGAAGAACAATGACTCAAAGTAAGGAAAAAATGTCAAAAATCCAAACAAAACATAATCAATTCTCAGAAATCAATATGTTGGAGGCAAAAACAAGGACACACTGAGATGGTAATAACCGTGAGCAGATGAAATCAATAAAAAATTGAACTCAGAGATCAACTCCCAAGAGTTGTTTTAGCAAAAAAAAGGTAGTGTTCTGGTGTCAGGGGCCCCAGAGTGTTGCAACGCTCTATGGAATCCTGCAAGGGAGTTCCAATGCTCTGGTTATAGAGGCAGGGGAGCGCTAGCCTCTCAGAACTGAAAAACAACTGCCCAGAAATTAAAAAAAAAAAAAAAAAACTCAAGAAAATCCAAAAATTCAAAGTGTATGAGATGAATCCAAAAGCCAAAAACACAACTAAGAATCAGAAACATAGTATAAATAATATCTAAAGTGCGAAAAGGCCAAAACAATACCTATGAAGGAAACCAAAATTGAAATCTTCCTCCCTAGTGGAGTTGCCAATTTCTGTTACAGGAAAATCCCCCTGCGAACAAGTGGATTTCCACTTGAACCCTAAATCTCTAGGATCAAGATAGAAAGGTGCTAAATTTGGTCATTGACATCCTTTTAAACCTAGCTAAGTCAATAAAATAGAGAAAAGGAAGAAGATGTACCTTTTTTACGATGTTTTTCCTTTCCCAATCCAAGTTGAGCCTTGATCCCCAAGCTCTTCAACAAGTCCTACAATCTAATAATAGCAAAGACAAAACAACTTCCTATTCTACCATGATTAATTCAAAACTAGATCTATCTATCAAAGACAAGTTCATGTAGGCACACACAACCTTGAAATAAACAAGCCAAGAACATGTACTAATGAGAACTAGATAACAATACTTATAGACCTTTGATGAAGTTGCATCAACCTCTTCCATCTCTCCTTGTCCAACCCCTTGCTCAAATAATCCACAATCAAAATGAATATGCTTCACTGATTATCTCCCTTATGAGATCATAAGTTTGATGCCTTTAATGTCCTCGGATACCACTTCTCATGAGATCATAAGTTAGGTATCTATCAATCTCTCACTATTTCACCATGAGAAAGCCTCCTTATATAAGCTTGGAGAGACCCAACCACCTTAGAGATTCTTGGGATAGGTTGAGGATCCTTCTCCATCAGTTGTGGATCTTACCTAAGATCCATCTTTGACCTCATATTCGAATCCAACCAACTCCAGAGATGAGGGGGATTTTTCCCTGATTTTCCTCAACAGTCCAAGATTTCCTCAAACAACCCAGCGCTCCCTCAAAAGGGGGCACAGAGTGTTGCAACTCTCCCCCCAAAGAAGGGTAGGGAGCACTGGCACTCTCTAACAATGAGTAGGGGAGTGCTGCCCAAAATTTCCTTAAAAAAACCTAGCACTCCACCAGAAGGCTGCATAGAGTGCTGGAACGCTCCCCCAAAGAAGGGTAGGGAGTGTTGGCACTCCCTGATAGTGGGTAGGGGAGCGTTGGCCTTCAAAAATGACTTTTGAGTGTTTTTTTCCACAGTAAAAGATTTGTACTCTTCATCATATGATTTCTCCTTCTTAAACCAGTCTTTGAAGTGTCCTTGTGATGTCGTTTGAGACATGACATGGGAAAGATGACTGTATGATTTCTACAACACTTGTGGCTAAAAAGTGACACTTGCGACACTTGTAATGATGAAGATAGGTCATCATTGAAGTGAGTAATTTTGATGTGTAACAACTCCCTCTAGGAGGTTCTCTACACCAAGCAATAGAAACTATTAAGATTGTCCTGTTAAAAATACTCCACACCAACCAACCTAGTTCTTCTTGAAACTTACTTCCAAAATATCGAGGCAAGCTCTCAACTAGAAGGGTCAGGAACATACACCGGGAATTGAGGGGAAATGTTTATTTTAAACATAAAGTAAAAGACTAAAAGGTAAATGTCTTATAATTAAGCTATTGTGCACATTGTCCATCCTCTTTGCAGAGGAGCTAAGGGGACAAGTTTGTTTTTCAGTTGAAATTGAAATCACAGTAAAAGAAAGTTTTCTAATTAATATATATCCTCAATGACCGGCCTCTTTCGAGGAGCTGAGGGGACATGTTAGTTTTCCAAATTAAAATTGCATAAATCAAAACTATTCTAGCAATTAGTGTTCTACTTTGCAAAAGGGAAAAATAATCTAAGATTGTGATTATTATGAAAAAATAAATTAAAGTGATTATTGTTGTTATCTTTATTTTATCCTTGCTTGCAATAACATTAATATCTTGAAATGAAAGAAAAACTGAGCAAAACACACGTTCACAACATGAGACCACCCCCTTTGGGGGAAATGAAACTAGGGCGTTGTATAGCCCACTCTTTTTTTATTTTGATTTACAATGGTCTATACTTGGAGAATTTGTATCCTTATAGAGATGGATCAAAATGAAATTTTAGGCTTTTTCAATGTTTCCCAAAGGTGCAAGGTAGTTTTGGGGGTCTTGGAAGCTCCTAATATTCAAGATTTGGGCAGCATATCCCATTGTTCTTCCACAAACTTGCACAAAATAGAAATCAAACCAAGGTACATTATTCCCAAAAACACTTTAAAAGTGTCTTGGGATGTTAGTAATAAAAAGGAGAAAATTTTCTAAGTTAAACTTATCAAAAAATGTGAAAAGGAAATAGGGAAATCAAGCTAGAAAGCTTGCTTCCTTAGGATCTTTTGTT
>ML873944.1:5241-19144 GCA_009831015.1 Picea engelmannii | reverse complement strand
TATTTTAATTGTTAAATTTTATTATTAACCTTGACTCTACCTTACCTAACCTACCATATTCCATGTAGATGTCCACTCACACTCACTAAGAATTTCATGAATTATTTATGATTATTTAATATATATTATATATTATTATTAACCAAGACTCTACCTAACCTACTCTATCCCATGTAGACGTCCATTCACACTCACTAAGACTTAAATGAATTATTTATGATGATTTAATATATATTATATATTACCTAACTTTAATAAAAGATTAACCTACGTACCCTCCACCATAGCTTCGTCACTCCACTCACATAAACACTCCATACACTAGTTTGTTTATAAACACTCAAGTTCATTTTCATTCCATGTGTTATCACATAAAGTTGTCAAGGTCACAGTATGATCAAGTTTTTTTTTTTTTTTTTTTTGTTGCACATGTAATGTCCAAGCATAATATTCAAAAGAAGTCTATTTCAGGTTTGAAATACAAGCTGTGGGCAAGTCTATTTTTCAATAGCAGAGATTTCAGGAGAAGTTCAGATCAAGTGCCATGCGTCCTTTAGATCTGACGATCACGATTCACTTCGGAAATTCAGGTTCCAGGAGTTTTAGCTTCTCCCTTCTCGCCTTCATTCAGAGTGTTTTATCCATAAGTCCATCGATCTCTGTCGTGTTTCCTTCCACATCGGATGGTCATGATTCACTTCGGAGCTTCAGTTCTATATGCAGACCCCCCCCGAGCTCTGAAGTGCCCAGGTATGTGGTGCCCTCATTAGTCATGACCAATGGCATCCATCTAGCACTGGCACATGGAACTCATCTCCAACATTTTTTGGCATGTCATCCCCCTATTTTCGAGTGACACATGTCGCCCCTCCATCCACGACAAGTCACCATAGTGGCATCAGGCCGCCATGTTAGCTGCGGGAGATCTTCCTCCAGAAGTATTCTTATTCAAAATTAGCACCATCTCCATGTGCGTTTTTAATGGATCCTAGAGTTGGCGGAAGGATAAACTTTGGCGGTGGCTCTAAATTTAGCAGGTGCGCCCATATCACAGATCATGACCAGATCAACGGCCATGCTTCATTGCAGGGCCGCAACATGCTCAAGTGTTAAAATCCTTGAGCAGGCTGAAATCTAAACCATCGTATTGCGGGAGAGCTATGTGGCAGAAGGTGGTGAGTTTCGAGCCCAAAAGCAGTGTGGGTCCAAACCGCTTTTGACTGCCCAGAAATCATGTGCTCAGTCAACACCGAATCCAATAGCACGACATGGTCGCCACCTAATCGTCAAGCCTCGTCCCGATCCCGGGGATAAATAAGTTAATGAACAAGGACCGATAGTTGAAACCTCAGCTCACTCCATAAATAAAAGGCATGGGGGATTTGGCCATGGAGACAAAACTGTTAGCCCGAGATACCACGATGGACGATTTTTCCTGCAGGCCCATGATGATATGAGCTTGCGTCTGACAAAAGGATACACGCACAGTCTAACAGAAAGATGCACAGATGAAGAGCCCTGGACGGGATGGCCAGATGACTCTCCTAGCGGTTGTCCATTGTTTTGGGTATAAATACATCAGTTGAAGAATATGTTAGGGTCGATGGTTGAGCATAGCTCCCTATTTTGTAATAGTTTGATAGCAGAGTTGTTCTTTGGTTATGTATGAGACCTGAGACTTTCTCATTAATATAAGTCAATTTCTTTCACTGTCTTGTTTCCTCTTATGTTGAAACACTCGTGCATGGATGATCCAGACGAGATGTTGTAGTTGTATTGTAATGGAGGTTTGATTATAATGTTGCTATGATTTGTTTTAGTATTTTCTTTCATTGTATTGTTTTCTCTTATTTTGAAATGCTCGTGCATGGATGATCCAAATGAGTTGTTGTGGTTGTATTGTAATGGAGGTTTGATTATAATGTTGCTATGATATGTTTCAGTATCTTAAACTTAAGCTCAAGAGTGTTCTTGCGCCTGAGTTTCTCTTCACCAAGCTACTTGAAGGCCAAATTCTTATGGAAGACTTGACCACTTCCCTCACTAAGTCTTCCTTCTTCTCACCTTTAGCCTTAAACCATTGACTGAAGTTAATGAGAACCTCATTTTCTTATGCATTACTAGTCCAGTTTTTTGTGTTAAAACATTCTTATGCTAAGCTTTGTCCATTTGACCTCCAATCATAAACCTTCCTCCACAAAACATTTTGATGGGTACTGGGCTTATCCTCCTGCAATCTGAGGGTGACTCTCAGTGCTAGCATTCTTGGCGTCGTTGCCGAGGAATGAATTGAAGACATTTCCCTGGGATTGAACGACAACACAATACTGATTCTGAAGGTGAATCAGAAGTCAGTACCTTGAAGATTGCAGCTTGCACCTGGCGACTCCATTGTTTCAGTTATGGCTCCCAAAGGCAAACACACGAGGTCTACTCCACATCTACCTCTAGAAACACCTGAAGTTGACCTAGAGAATATTATCAAGAAAGGAAAGCTTTCTCAAGAAGGATTTTTAGTTGTTGTTCCAGATTGAAAATCTCCCTAGGAAGAACGACATTGCATAGTTCCAGCTTTAGATGGTGACTGAAGTTGGATACATTCAAGACTGCACATTCTCCATGGAGACGCCATTGATTAGAATCTGAGGGTGACTCTAAGTACTAATATTCTTGGAGTCACCAACAGATTCTAAGCAATGGATTCGCCATGGTGAATGTGCAGGAGTGAGACAAGTTAATTGGATATGGATGCTATCGTGGCCGAGAGGTTTTCCCCACTCAATTTCTCATCTATAGCTGGTTATCTGCATCCTTTGCCTCAAATTGATGAATGGCAAGATCTGCTGCCAAGATTTTATGAAGGTGAGAATGTCAACCCTATTGAGAATGTTCTAGAATTTCATGCTTTTATGCAACAACTTGACATCCAACATGAATATGAAGTTGTTTATGTACTCTCTTCAAGGAGATGCTAGTATTTGGTATCACTCCCGTGAGATTTCTAACGTTTCTTCACTCGAAGAGTTTCATGCAGCTTTCAATATTCATGGTCAAAAGTTTTATTCCTCTAAGTTAATTTGTCATAGTTGTTTTGAGGAGTATAAATACTATGTTCATGATATAATTGATTCTTATGAAGGCTGTGAGAATGAAGAAGATGCCTTGGATGAGGAATCAACTCTTTCTCTTCCTTGTTCATCTGCATCAGATGAAAACTTTGTTTGTTTTCTCAATAAGGAAAGTGCAGAAATTGAGTCTGTTCTGGAAGCTGATACTCTTTGTAACCCTGTCTCTAAAAATCCTAGATATGAGCAGCCTATTTTTGACTCATATGGTGATGATAAGATATTGCTTCCTGGATTGAATCTTGAAAGGAAACTCGTGTTTAATAATGAAGACAGTTTTCTCATGTTGGGCAGAAGATACCTCTTGGTGTGTCATTCGAGACCCCTCCTTTATTTGATCATTATGTAGAGAGTGATGAAGATGTTGAGGTGTTTTTTGTCTTAGAAGAAAAAATCATTAGCAGCCAGCCTTCTAATGAAAATGAAATATTTTACCAAGAGCAGCATGATAAAGAGAAAGAGTCATTCATTGATATACATGAGGAAATTTCTTTCCATCAACTAGCATATGTTATCAGAGAAGATAAAAGAGAAGTGGATCAGCAACCTGCATCATCCATTCACTCACTTGTGCTTTCCATAGACATTCAACCATATGTGAGCAGCTGTAAAGAAAAGCAGGCTTTCGATTACCAACCCCGTAAGTTTTATCACCTATTTTATGACCCTGTAGGGGAGTACATGGATTTTCATTTCCTCGGTGTATTGAAGCCTTCAAGCTTTATCTTACCTTCATCATTGGGAGGTAATCTGAAAAATGTAATTAATTTGTTATCACAATTTTATTGTCCCTTGTTGCTCAGTGACAGAGTAAATAAGTTTTCAGTTAGGAAGTTACTTGAATGGCTCTGGTGGAAGTTTGTTTTCACCTAGCGCATGTTGTAAAAATCGGTTAGTTTAGGATTGTACATAAATAAGATTCTTTTGGAGCATGTGTGTTTTTTTTCTTTTTAAGTTGAATAATGTAGATATCAACCTGTTGTCTTCAACAAAATATATTTGAGCTCGACTCCACAACCCAACAGCTAAGGAAATGGAACTACTTTTTCTTGGCAGCTCACAAGGAGCATGCCATATTCTGTGGAGCCAAATGTTATCACATAAAGTTGTCAAGGTCACAGGACGACCAAGTCTTTTGTTGCATAGGTAATGCCCAAGCGCAACATTCAAAAGCAGTCCATTTCAGGCTTGAAATACAAGCAATGGGCGAGTCTATTTTTCAACGACGAAGATACCAGGAGCAGTTCAAATCAAGCGCCATGCGTCCTTTAGATCTGATGGTCACGATTCACTTCATGGAATTCAAGTTTCGGGAGTTTTAGCTTCTCCCTTCTCGCCTTCATCCGAAGTGTTTTCTCCCGAAGTCCACTAATCTCTGACACGTGTCCTTCCACATCGAACGGTCATGATTCACTTCGGAGCTTCAGTTCTATATGTAGATGCCCCCCAAGCTTCGAAGTTCCCAGGTATGTGGCGCCCTCATCAGTCATGACACGTGGCACTCATCTCTAGAATTTTTGGGCATGTCATCCGCCTATTTTCGAGTGACACATGTCACCCCTCCATCCACGAAAGGTCATCATAGTGACATCAGGTCACCACGTCAGTTGTGGGAGATAGTCCTCCAGAAAGTATTCTTGTTCAAAATTAGTGTCATCTCCATGCATGTTTTTAATGGATCCTAGAGTTGGCAGATGGATAAAATTTAGCGGTGGCGCTAAATTTAGCAGGTGCACCCAAATTGCAGATCGCGACCATATCAACGGTTGCACTTCATTTTGAGGCCACAACATGCTCGTGCATTAAAATCCTTGAGCTGGCCGAAATCTAAACCATGGTATTACAAGAGAGCTACATGGCAGAAGGTGGTGAGTTTCGGGCCCAAAAGCGGTGTGGGTCCAAACCTCTTTCGATGGCCCCAAAATCACGTGCCCATTTAGCGCCGAATCCAATAGTAGCACGTGGTCTCCCCCTAGTCATCAAGTCTCATCCTAATCCCGAGGAGAAATCAGTTAATGAACAAGGACCAGTCGTTGAAACTTCAACTCACTCCATAAATAGAAGGCATGGAGGTTCTAGCCATGGAGACAGAATTGCCAACCCGAGGTACCACGATGGACGATTTTTCCTGCAGGCCCATGTTGATCTGAGCTTATGTCTAATAGAAGGATACATGCACAGCCTGACACAAAGATGCACAGATGAAGAGCCTTGTACGGGATGGCCAGATGACTCTCCTAGAGGTTGTCCACTTTTTTGGGTATAAATACATCAGTTGAAGAATATGTTAGGGTCGATGGTTGAGAAGAGCTCCCTATTTTTTAATAGTTTGATAGCAGAGTTGTTCTCTATTGATGTATGAGACTTGAGACTTTCTCATTAATAGAAGTCAATTTATTTCATTGTCTTGTTTCCTCTTATGTTGAAACACTCGTGCATGGATGATCCAGACGAGATCTTGTAGTTGTATTGTAATGGAGGTTTGATTATAATGTTCCTATGATTTGTTTCATTATTTTATTTCACTGTCATGTTTCCTCTTATGTTGAAATGTTCGTGCATGGATGATCCAGATGAGTTGTTGTGGTTGTATTGTAATGGAGGTTTGATTATAATGTTGCTATGATATGTTTCAATATCTTAAACTTAAGCTCAAGAGTGTTCTTGCGCCTGAGTTTCTCTTCACCAAGCTGCTTGAAGGTCAGATGCTTATGGAAGACTTGACTACTTCCCTCACTAAGTCTTCCTTCTTCTCACCTTTAGCCTTAAACCACTAACTGAAGTTAATGAGAACCTCATTTGCTTATGCATTGCTAGTCCAGTTTTTTGTGTTAAAACATTCTTATGCTGAGCTTTGTCCATTTGACCTCCAATCATAAACCTTCCTCCACAAAACATTTTTATGGGTACTGGGCTTATCCTCCTACAATATGAGGGTGACTCTTAGTGCTAACACCATGCATGTGAGATTTCTCATTTTTTAATTTTTTAAACTTTCCTAAAACGCACTAACCAATCATTAATTTGCACATTGACAGTTTCAGGAACTTGACTTCGGGAGGTCATAACTTGAGATATGTGGCACGGAATCATGTTTTTGAGGACTCGTTGGAGAGATAAAACAAAGGATAACAACCCGGGACAATATATTTTGGGGAATATGCAAGCTAAACATTCCAAAAATTCAGCAGAAAATAGTCTATGAAATTAAAACAAACCATGTTTTCTGAGTGTGATTTTAGGGAAAATTTAATAACTAAAATGTTTTCCAGATTTAGATCTCGTTCCATATTTTCCATATGTCAATAATATAATAACTGGAAAATAGTTTGGGCTCATATTTGGGGATATATCCTTGTTTTTAATTTTATTTTGTCCAAATAAATGGTTTCAATATTTTTTAGATTTGGTTTTACTTTGGATTTTAATTATGTTTTTAATGATAATTGGTGGCTATTTTGCAGATATTTGAGAGGATAATCGCCAACTAGAGTTCTAGGATGGATTAATGAGAATAAAAAATCAATCAAAGGTGTTGAGAGCTACAAATTAATCTAAAAAATTATTCTATTTTGAAGATAAGTTCTAGATTTGAGAGCAAATTTCCAGGCATTCATTTCGAGAATGCAAGGCATCAATTACTTAGCTTTCAAAGGATAAAGGAGGCAACTAAAGACTGGGCTAGGGGTTGGTAGCTCAGGAAGACATTTTTGGAACAAGGTTGCATTCTTTGTAAATCCTATGTGGTTGTTGTAAATATTCTCAGTCAGTAAGCATTAATAAATTGGATTCTTGACTCATCTTCAACAAAGCCTTGTCTCTTCTTCTATTTTCTTCTATTTTTCTTCTTATTATGCCATCACTATTCATTACTATTTTGTAGTAAGATCATTATTGGGGTTATATAAGTAATAATTCAGTATAACCTCCATTATTGCAAATTGTAAAATAATTATTTGAGACAAATAACTTACTATGTCTTACTGTGAGTAAGACAAGACCTTTGTTTGAACTTGTTTTTCTTATTCATAACCCTGATACATTGTCTTATATGCATTCACTATCCTTTTGTTGGATTCATCATTGGCAATGCCCAGTAAATTGTCTTTTTTTCATCTCATATTTATAGAGATTGTTTTTTCCCTCTGCAAGTCTGAGATTTAATTGTTTGTCTTCTTTTCTTCTATCTTTCATGAGAAATTTTTTGTGTTCTATTTGATGATACTTCATTCCCAATAGATTTAGGCCACTGATCTGATAGTTTTACAACCTTTTATCCATTATGTTGTCTCTTATCCTAATCCTTGTTTATCCTTTGTTCGGTTTCATTATCTTAAATGCGGCATGTGTGCTTTAATGTTCAAGTGTTGCTTGTTGAGATTGAGCAACCCATATTTTGAAGTCATATGAGGGATCCCCCTTTGGCTAGGAGGGCTAGCTTGTCAATCAGAAGTTGGTTGAAAATGTGCTAGGAATTTCTCTTTTACAACCAAGAGAAATCTCTAATAACAACATTTTTTGGCATCGTTGTCGGGGAACGAATTTGAAATGTTTCATCTTCCCTAGGTGTACAACAAAAATCAGATCTAGTTCTTGAAGGTGAACAAGAATTGGAAACACAACACACTTTTTTAATTTTTCACCTAGCGACTTCATAATTTGAAGAATACACTTGTGACTCCACTGGGTGATCAACCTTTGACAAATAAATGATGAATCATTACAAACGAATAAGGTACCAAATGACAAGTTTGTTTCAAGATATTTTAGATCTACTAGTTAGCCATTTGTTGCTTTGTCAAACATATTTAGAAAATATTTTTTTCTATCTCGTTGATTCAGAGAATCATAAGTCCAAAATCTCATCCCATATCTTAGAAAAAGAACCTTTGGCTTCTTCTTATATTACTCAAATAAATGAATCTTTGTTATTATTTCCTTTTGAAAGTAATGATCAACCTTATGTATCAAAGTCTTTCAAAAGATTTCTTGATCAATTTCCTATTCCTCCAAAGCTTAGTCAGTATTACAAACCAGTTGAGAATGATATTAATCTACCCCTCCCTTTAGTCTCTAATATACCATGTGATCAACTTGTAATGATTCACCCATGGGATTTAAACAGTGTTGGCCCTTGACCAATTTTTGGAGAACCTTGGTCATGTTTGACCACTTTTTGGGACTTCGACAGGCTAGTCGAAGATGAAGCACCCCAATGAAGTGGAGATCACAGGATCGCGTCCCCTTTTGCGGTATTTGTGGGTTTAGTGTTTATGTAACGGGTATGGGGTGTCGGCCCATGGGTTTACCCATGTTTAGGACCTTTTTGTAATGTATAAATAAGTAGCCATGCGATGTAAGAGAGGGGAGATCTATGTGATCAAAGCAAGTTAATGATCGGCTTAGTGCATGACTAGTTGGCTTTGTGCAAGATTGTGTTGAGAACTTGCAGAGCTAAGTGCAAGTGATTGTAAGAAGGCTCTATGTTGTGCCTAGCTCGGGGAAGGAGGATCTGACGAGGTACGCGCAGATCTCATGTCCTTTGTGGAGTAGGTTTTGTGGCTCTATGCATATAAGAAGATTGGATGAAGATAATAAAGAAGAAGAAGATTTGGTGGGCATAGCCCCACGCTGGGGATGAACCACGTATATCCTTTGTTATGTGTTTTGTGCTGTATTATTCTTATATTTTCTTAGTGTTGTAACCTTTACATATGTTATATGCATCTGATATAGTAGCTTAGTGCTTAATAATGTGAATGAATTCTAGATCTGCTCGATGCTATGTGTTGAACGGTTGGATGTGATTAGGTCTTGATGAATAATGTGTTGTTCTGTAATTAGGGTTTTGACCTGCGATGTGAATAAGGGTAAAATATAATGAATGTTAATTTCTAAGTGCTATGTTAAGTACTGTGATCACAGATCTGTGTCCCAGCTAGGTTGTAGATACTTGAGTCCTACAACCCCCCTTCCTCTACCTCGAGTGAGACTTCATCTGCTTCGCAGGTGTTGCTGAAAGGGCCAGTAGTTAGGGTTTTGTTGATGCATTGTTGAAGCATTGAACCCAAGGTCTTCCCATGTGCCAACAAATGGTTCCATTGTTGGGACCTAAAACTGTGATTACTGGGAACTGAAGAAAAGAGAAAGCTATGTGCGTAGATCTGTTGTTGTGGTGCGTAGTATTCTGGTTGACTTGTGAAGCTCTGTGCTAAGAAGGGAATCAGATCTAAAGAAAAGAGGTAAGATATTAAAGATTTTTTCTTTGACAAAGGTAAGATAAGTGGAAATTTTTGTTTCAAAGGAATGGATCTAGGCATGTTTGATAGATTTTGTCCTAGTCTGGAAACTAGGGCACAACTAGAAGAAGGAAGATTTGGTATGAATATATCTGATAGAAATAATGAAAGATATGTTATTCCTATGCATAGAAAGAAATTTTAGGCTAACAAATGGATGCAATATCCTAGAAAGAATTTTTTGCAGGTTCCTCACTATGATCTAAGTGCACAGTACAAGAAAGGTTGGGGATCAGTTAAGAGAAAGAGAGGATTGACTCTTTGTTATAGTTGTAGAAGACCATGACATCTTGCTAAGGAATTCCATGGTAGGGACCCTATTTGTCTTTGTTATAAATCTATCGACCATGAAGTTTTGGACTGCCATAGAATGATTGCTAAAGTTGAAAAGATGAATATGAGACAAGAAAACCATGAGGAAGGTCAAGAGACTAATAATATGCTAGAACACCAGAGGGAATCAGAGACTATATTGTTGCATATGAAAGAAACATTGAATGATCATAGAGACATCAATTTATCAGAGATATTAAAAGAGAAGGAGTGCATAGAAATGAGAATAGGAGACTTCGACATAGACTGTGTTCTGGATAAGGAAACACAAGTGAACATTATGACAGAAAGTACTTGGGAAATTTTGGGAAAGCTTGCTATGGTTCCTTCACTGGGAGGAATAGGATTGTTTAAATGAAAAAATGATAACCCTATGTGGAATAATTACCCATGTACCTATGGTTTCTCATGGAGCTTCAACGATAGAAGAATTTGAGGTTGTTAAGTTTGTTGAGAAAACTGCTCCATTTGCTCTTTTTCTAGGAAGGACTTGGATTAAGAAAGATGAGATCCGAAGAAAAAAAGAAGAGGAAGCTCTAGAACATAAAAATCAAGAATTAAGAGATTTCATGGCTAGGAAAATAACACTCTTAGTATAAGAACGAGAGGACAAGTCGAAGCAACTCAGGACTAGAAACTTAGTTGTCAAAACTGAGAAAATGTAGGAAGGCTTGAAAAACCTATCCATGCAGGAGAGAAGAGCACTTACCCCTGAAGTAATAAGAGAAGAGGCATTCCACTTAAACCCTTTGAAAGACCCTCAGTAGTGTGAAGTTACTATGCTAAGAGAAGATAATAATAACAATGGAGAGAGGAACCTAGTGACTCAAATCATAGGAAAGAAGGTAAGGAATCTTAGCAAGAAGAAAGCAAAGTTAGAGAAATTGCATTAAGTTCCAGAGAAGACTTTGTAGAAATAAGGATTACAGAAATGGAACCTCGCCAGAATAGCAAAACAATGCATACTGACACTTCGCCATGACGAAGCAATATGACCGTTGGAGGTGTCCCGACTGTTAGAACAATGCTCCGGAACGGCTAGAAACATAGTTATTTCCAGAAAGATCACCATTGGACCATTGAGATCGCACCATAACGGATGGATTGAGGCATTCCTACCGTTGGAGGAATCCATTGCGAACATTATCTATTTAATCCGTCAAACGTCTCACTAGGGACACTTTTGAAAATTGTGATTACCGGAGCCCACAAAGAACTGATTATCGTGTTGTGCTTATTAAGACTTCCCCACCCGTTCAACTACCTTGAGTGTTTGTTCACCTACCCGATATATTTGATTACGAGCGTGCATGTCGTGTGAATGCAGTGCAGTGGAAAAGTCTCTGGAAGAAATTCTAATATATCTTATGGCAGAGAAGGTCATGTCCATAGGCGCACAGGATTCGTCGACAAGAGGATTGCAAGCCTCCCCATCGACTTCACGTCGATATGGACCCTCCTGGACTGCGACAGAGAAACGGAGAAAGCATTGTGATGACTTGGAGAATGCAAAGCTCATCTCGTCGTTCCTGCCTGACTACATCCCACCTCTAGCTGGAGCAGTTAATTGTGATAGCATTATGAGAGACTTTGAATATACACTGATCACTATGTACCTCCCGAAGGGGATACTCAGAGTTGGATCACAGTTGGGACATATTCTGACACTCAAGATCAGTGATTTTAACTTAGGAGACCACAAGAATTATGGAATGCTCACCCCACATAAGTACTTGACAAAGACAATGAGGAATAAGCTAAAGATAGTCCCCCAGCCGTGGAACATGGACTTCGTGAGATCAAAATTCTTAATGTGATGAAAATACCACACTTCGACATACATCAAGAGGTTAACATGTGCGTTAAACTCCTCCTGTCATGCTACCATGGTGGTTACCTATGGTTGGATACGCACATCATCGTAGATCCGACGTTGATCCAACAGATCACTGGATTGAGCATGCAAGGACCAGACCCTCAGGATTTTTACCCAGGGAAGGTTGCAGATCACGCCCTAGCACAGCGAATAAAGGACACCTATGGAGATGTAGAGAAGGGGAAGCGGGGATACAAGGTAGCCTCCATCCAAAATGGTGCAGTGCGCCTAGCTTGTCAGTTGATAATAGGAAATCTCCTCTGGAAGAATAGACCAACGTAGGTCACGGGGTTCGAAGTTGACCTCGTAGGAAAATGCATTGAAGGGATGAAAATGAACTAGGTGAGCTACCTCGTCAACCAGTTGGAGCAAGACTGTCGCGAAGCGCAAGACTGGGGCTATGAGTTTCACTTCAGTTGGTTTTTTATTCTCTTTGCCTTCATCGCTTGGGAGATGCTAGAAGGAGAGACCTTTCCTAAAATCGAGTCATCTGAACCCTTGGCCGTGAGGTTCACTACACTCTGGTATTCGAGCGACATGGAAAAACAATGGCATTCGAATGTAGTGTTTCACACCTATTATCTATAGCTGAAGAGGGCCATCAAATCCTTCCCTCACATGACGTTGAATACTCTGCACAGGTTCAGGCCACTTGTGAAGTTCCACATAGACATGCACTTCATTTACATCATTTCACGCAGGGATGAACACAAGGAAGAGCTCCATTCCTATTACAATCTCACCAAGGAGGACATGGAGGAAATCACCAAGAAATAGCCTACATAATTCCTTGTCCCAGTTGAACAGGCAGAACTCTCCGACCCCGACCTCATCGAAAGTTTTGTAGTCACTCAAGAAGAGTACGATGGACCTAGCAGCAGCAGGAAGAAGAAGAAGGAAGAAGTGTAGGAAATGAACATCACATCAAAGGAAACTACACCAGATTAACCCAGAGGAGGAGGAGATGAAAAAGTATACCAAGAATAGGACGAAGGAGAAGCAAAAAAATAGGAACAAGGCGAAGTCACCCCACCTAAGGGCCCCCTTCTAGAGGTTGAGACATCCAAGAAATGAAAGGTTTCCCCGAAGAAGCCTTCAGCACGCAAGAAGTCATGAGCCAGTAAGCCTCAGTTACAGACTATGCTCACGGTGGATGACATTGATCTCATCATCATCATTGTAGTGGACACTTCGAAGGACATTTTGTAATGCAACAAAGCTAAACAAGAGACCATGTATGATGGAATCAAGGCGGAGATGAAAGGGGTACAACAATCCCTCTACTCGAGCCGCGCAGTGTCCACCGCGCCTAAAGGAATAGAAGTGGGAGATGAGCCTGCCCAACTACACCAATTAGTAGATGCGACCTAGGCTCGCCTCCGTCGTGTCCAATAAGAAAAAGATCAAGCCAGAGAGTCCTTGAAGCATGTACAAGAGGAATCCCTAAAGAAACATCGGGTTGTGAAGCAAGATAAAGACGACCTCTAGGATTTTTTTATAGAGGACAGAGAACAACTCAAGAAAGAAAAAGAACAGTTGTTCGTAGAACAGATGGGAGTTAAAGAAGCAGTGACTAGAGAACTTCTCTTTGTGTTGGGCCTCACACAAATGGAAGAAGAGATAGTGGAGAGTCAAGTGGAGAAGCTCATTGAAGATATTCAACAGCTTCAAGCAAGAGTAGCAGAACTAGAATTGCAAGCAATGCCAACCATTTCGCATGAAGTGTGATACCAGAGAGAAGAAACTACAAGGAGCGCATTCAAAAGAATCAATGCATTAGCATTAGAATGCAAGCAACTTAGTAATCGAAGTGCGCAAACCTACGAACGCCTTGCAGAGGACCCAAAACTAAGAACATTAGAAGTCCATCTCCAGGAGGCGAAGCAACAAGCATCGACAATGCAAGTGTAGCTGAAGCAACTAACAGTCGTTGAGAGGATGAAAAAGTCATAGGAGGTGCACATAGTTCAACAATAGGTCAATGTTGTCTAGATTAGAGTCATGGAAATGACCCAGAGACTTCAGCTGGTGCAAGAAAAATCCTACACACTTTTCGAAGAAATTGAAGGATGAGGTGCACAGTTGGAACAAGTGGTCACCACAGTGAAACAATGCTTGGAAGGATGTTGGCAGCCAATTCAATTTTTTCTATTGTCCTATAAGCTGCCTACACCTATGTCTTCCGAACTTCAAATTGTCGTCGCATCTTTCAAATAGACGATATTTTCATTTCTTGCGACACTTGCAAATTTGTTTCCATTAAGTTTTCA
>WSFP011458010.1:0-19144 GCA_009831015.1 Picea engelmannii | reverse complement strand
AATCTGCTTGGATATGGGAATGTTAATACATGCTATTAGTCACTATTCAGTGCACAAATTCGAAAATATTGGCATTAATAAGTGAAAAGATCGAGGGCATATTCCATTAAGATGAATTAAACTAAAATCTATGGAATATTATACTGTCATCCTCCAACGTTGATTTTAAATACTTATTCCCATTTCTCTCTATCATCAAAGAGTTGGGCTTTAGTGTGCCTTCGTTGTAATGTTCTTGGTCATTGACATGTAAGACAACTTAGAGATGCCATTGAGGCCCAATTGAAAGATGGGAGAATGGCTTTATGTGACGTGAGATTTGAGAAAAAAAAACTCGGTTAGCCAACAAAAACTCAGACAGGAAAAAAAAAAAAGTATCTTCTGATTGGTGTTCTTCCTATATTCAATGCTTTGGTTGGTTGAAAGGCCTTCTTGGAGATTTGTTTGTTGATCTTCTTTGTTTTGTTACTAGGACTTGGAAGGAATTTTCAGGTCAGCTACAAAACGATCTTTCATTGAAGTATATAGTTTCTTCCAACAACACAGATTTGGCAAGTGTATCAAATTCTGCAAAGCACACAAGAATTTGTCTTCCGTCAGAGGGGTCTCACTTACTGTGTCTTGAAAAATGGTCTGTAATATTCATAAATGATGCAAAATATTAATCCATTCACGAATATACTTAGAAGGAAATTATAAATTTGGATCGTCGTGAGTATGAGAAACTGTATGGGTGGTTAAAATGGCATACTAAAATTACAAAAGTGTATATTTCAAAGTTTGTTGAGGTACTTCTGGGTGTGGTAACATACTTGACATAAAGCCATATTCTTTGTCAAAGTTTTTTCATTGTCCTCTGGATGTAGTTATAGACTCCACATACAATCAACTTTCTATCGCTACTGCACATTTTTTATTTTACTATTCCTATGCATATGATTGCATCTGGGTCGATGGGATTGCCCTTATTTACATGAATATTCCCCTTCTTCTTGAAGGTGGGTATATAACCAGGGAACGATACTCTCAAAAATTTCTAATCCCTGCATCAACATGTAACTGGAAAAATTTAATGGGAAGGAATTCTAGATTATGGAATTTGCAACACTTTCTAAGGATTACTTTATACTATCACCTTCTGCAAGAAGTTTCGTGTGTTCAGCTAATGATTTGGTTTCTGAAAATCACCTTTTACTTCCACCTTCATGTAATCATTTTATTTCATTCTTTAGAAGACACCTTAATGTAGTGGTGTATTCTAGAGCTATTTCCACCTAATGTCAATCTTCCTGCTATTTTCCTTGCTTTGGATAAGGAAAATGCATTTATTCTTTTGTAGTTGATGCGATATTTGAAAAAAAAAATGTTCAAACCATACAGTTTCTTATTTTTTAAAATATAGAACAATGTATTTTTTGAACAGACAACTGTTCAAAAAAATTTAGGCATTGTTTGGGATTCATGTCCTTCAAGGATGTTAATTAATCACAAAAATAATATTACTTGTGCCAATGCAATTGAGCCGTCGTCCACTATGGCAATTGCGTTAACACTGCAATGTCAGATAATGGAAGTTTGACCTGTACCTAATGTCAAGGTCATTATCACACAGGACACCCAACGTCAAAATATTTATGGACTCAAAGCAACATTGTAGTTCTCGTGAGAAAGCAACACTAAATTCGATGTTCTTTGTAGGTCTGACAATTATGCAGTTTAAGTTCTTTGACAATGACAACCCTGCTTCTTCACCGCATTTTCACACTGTAGTCAATAGAACTGTTCCCATTTCCACCACCGATATTAATGTCTGAAGCCGAAGCTATCTGGAGCATGGGGTCACTGCATATGTGTATGCCTAAAGGTGAAACTAGTTGGAACCTGGGATCATGACTTATTACACTTGACATTAGTATTAGTAGTGATTGAATGTTGATTCTATGTCGAGTCTGTTACTACATCCATAGGTCGCTCAAAACTCTTTGAAATAGAAACTGGTTTTCTGTCAATTTTGTTACAACTTTGGCATAAAAAGTTCTATAATTTTAGAATGTTGATTCAAACGTGCATACAGTTTCTCATGTTTGTGGGCATCCAATTTTATAATTTCCTTCTGAGTGTATTCAGGCATGGAGTAATATTTGGCGTCACTTCTGAACATTCCAGACCTTTTTGTGGGCCACCATGTCTACCACCCCTATGACGAAAGATATATTCTGATGTGATCTGCAACATTTGATACACTTGCCAGATCTGTGCTGGTGGAAGAAGATATGTACTTCAACAGAGGAAAACTTTGTAGCTGGCTTGGACATCCCTTCCAATTTATAGTAATAAAACAAAGAAGTTCAACATACAAATCTTCAAGAAGGATTTTCAACCAAACAAATGATCGAATACAAGGAGAATAACAATCACAACATACTTTAATTTTTTTTTGTCTCAACTTTTGTTTCGTAATAGGATTTGTTTCCCCCAAAGATGATGTCACATAAAATGACTCCCTCATCTTTGAATTGGGCCTAAATCACATTTCTAAGTTGTCTCAGATGTCAATGATCAGGAACATTACAAGGAAGGCACCTTATACCCAAAATTTTCGACGACAGAGGGAAATTAACACTTAACAAAGTATGGAATGTTGAATAACCAACCAATGCAGGTAGACCATATCTAGAAGAGACAAGCTATTCAAAAAACTGGGATAGATCTAGTTGGAAACACCAATGAAGTCCAAGACCTGAAATTGATATTCAACTCATTGTTTTTTAAGAATCAAGCATTTGATCGTCAAGTTGAAATCTATAAAGTACTGCCCACAAGCTTCATTATTGTACATTTTTGTTTTTTTTCAGCGACAGGCCAAATCAAATTCATTGTGGAAAATAATTTCAGCTGTATTTTGTAATCTAACTTATTTGAATATAGAATATTTGTGGTTTTTTTATGTTGTTTTCCAATCTATGGTATTGCTTTTCATTTTATTTTGTACCTTTTGTGTGTGTGTCATTAAACATGGACGACAATCTTTTCTCTCTACTGCCTATCACTTCAATTTAAATAAAGGCTACTCTGTTCGTTCCTTACATTTTACATAGAAGAATAATTTGTCACAAGCCATACTTATGTGGTGCTCGCCGTATACTTAAAGAAAGAAATGGGAGGACTCATCCTACTTTCATTCTTTGGGTCCTGAAAATAGAATGAATTAATGACTATTACAACAAGGCAACTCAACTGTTGACGTCATGTTGTTGTTCAATATTTTGCATATATTGCAGCTTCTTCTATTTGATAATATCCGTGCATATACAAAAAATGTTGCGTCATATAAGAATATATATATATATATATATATATATATATATATATATATATTCTTTCTATTGATTATCGTTTTCAACCAAATTTGCGAACTGGACAACATCCTGCAAATTGGAAGATGATTTACATTTGAACTAGAAATAATCTATTAATATATACTAATATGAATACTATTGGAATAGATACAAAAAAATTCTCTTGGCCAAAACTTAGCCAATTAGCTGGCCACTAGGTCCCAGGTTTGCGATATCCAACACTTATGTCCCATGTTCCATCATATACATCTTGTAGCCAAAGAACTTCCATGATCTACAATTTATGATTTTATTAGTGAGAACTCACCAGGGGTTCGAAAATATTGACATTAATAAACGAACAATAGATTTTCTTATGTGAGATACTTATCCCTTTTCCCCTTTTCTTCTTCCCGTCTATTATCTCTTTCTGGTTATATACTTAGTCTCTTTTCTATGATTGTGGGTTCCAGGGTTGGCGGGATGACATATCTTCATCTCCATCTATATCATCACATGATGAATCCAATCAACCACTGTTTCTTTCCATACTTAGCCAATTTTATGGCCGCGGTTGCCGAGTTGGCACTTTCGAAATCTGCTGCTTCTTGTTCCGTGATATACATCTTGCACTCAAAACTACTATGATTTCAACGAAAATTTTGAACCGAACAACATCCTGCAAATTGGGAGATGATTTACATTTGAACCATAAATAATCTATTAATATGAATACTATTGGAATAAGTATAAAAAATTTCTCTTGGCCAATACTTAGCCAATTATCTGGCCACTAGGTCCCAGTTTTGCGATATCCAATGCTTATGTCCCCTATTCCGTCATATACATCTTGCAGCCAAAGAACTTCTGTGATCTGCAATTTATGCTTTTACTAGTGAGAACTCACTAGGGGTTCAAAAAGATTGGCATTAATAAACAAACAATAGATTTTCTTCTATGAGATACTTAGTCCTTTTCCCCTTTTCTTCTTCCCGTCCATTATTTCCTTGTTCTTATATACTTAGTCTCCTTTCTATGATCATGGGTTCTAGGGTTGGCGGTCTGACATATCTTCATATCCATCTATATCCTCACATGACTAATCCGACCGACCGTTGTTCCTTTCCATACTTAGCCAATTTTATGGTCATTGTTGTCGGGTTGGCACTTTCGAACTCGGTCGCTTCTTGTTCCATGATATACATATTGCACTCAAAACTTTCATTATCTATAATTCCACCACAGACTCCTCGAAATCACAAGCTTCACTCTATGAGGGTTCACAAATGTCTCAAAGTAAATAATCTATTAATATATATTAATATGAATACTATTGGAATAAGTATAAAACATTTCTCTTGGCCAATACTTAGCCAATTATTTGGCCACCAGGTCCCGTTTTTGTGGTATCCAACACTTATGTACCATGTTCCATCATATACATATTGCAGCCAAAGAAATTTTATGATCTGCAATTTATGCTTTTACTAGTGAGAAATCACCAGGGGTTCGAAAAGATTGGCCTTAATAAATCAACAATAGATTTTCTTCTGTGAGATACTTAGTCCTTTTCCCCTTTTCATCTTCCCATCCATTATCACTTTATGGTTATATACTTAGTCTCCTTTCTATGATCATGGGTTCTAGGGTTGGTGGGCTGACATATCTTCATCTCCACCTATATCCTCACATGACGGATCCGACCGACCGTTGTTCCTTTCCATACTTAGCCAATTTTAGGGTCGTAGTTGTCGGGTTGGCGATTTCAAACTCGATTGCTTCTTGTTATGTAATATACATATTGCACTAAAAACTTTTGTGATCTAGAATTACCCCATGGACTCCTCGAACTCACAAGCTTCACTCTACAAGGGTTCACAAATGTCTCAAAGTATCTGTCGCTGCCTTCCATCCCCACTATCTTCATGTCCTTCCTAATATACATTAATTATTCTCTTACTAGTGACAACTGAACACATTGTTACGAAAGAATTGGCACCTAGACCTTTGCATATACAACTTGACTACCGGACTCCGACATCGTCCCCTCTTCGGTGTTACACATTATGTATTCAAATTTTTTGAGTGATACAATTTGACCGTTGGGGCCTCACGTCTTTTGGGGAGACCTTGTCACCTTATTTTGGATCCTCGCATTGGCGGGTTCATGAAATCTCCAATTCCTAGTCACTGTTTCCTGTTCTAACTTCTGCCCATCCTCATACTTCTTTCCAAATATGCAACACCAAAGGTTTAATACTAAAAATCCATAAGGAAACTAACGTAAAGATCATCATTAATAAGAAAAAGTCTCGAGGACTAACCATCCATACAGAACTTGTCCATAAACATGCAAAGAAGATATTTCTAGGTAATGACAAAGCTATTACAAATTTTAATATATTAGAGAAAACAAGTCTGGGCCAATGTTTCCCTATTCCATACTTGGACACCTTTTCGATTGCGGGTTCTCAGATTGATGGCCTCAAAATTTTATTTCAAATATTCTGTGACTTGCAAACAATTCCCATAGTTCCACGATATACAATTTGTCCACTGGAATGCCCCGTCACAACCCCAACCGTCTGCCATTTTTTTTCTTTCTATTGCTTATGGATTTCAATGAAATTTGTGAACTGAACATGATCCTACAAATTGGAAGATGATTTACATTTGGACCAGAAATAATCTATTAATATATATTAATATGAATACTATTGGAATAATTATAAAAAATTTCTCTTTAAATTTTCCCTCTTTTATCCCCCTCTTTTATCCCTTTGTGGTTCTATATTTAGTTGCATCTCTATGATCACGACCTCCTGGATTCACAGATTGGCAGATGCTTCTCTTTATCTATATCTTCACACCATGAACCCGATCGACCGTGGTCCCTTTCAATACTTAGCCAATTATCTCACCACTAGGTCCCAGGTTTGCGGTATCCAACACTTATGTCCCCTATTCTGTCATATACATCTTTCACCGAAAGAACTTCTGTGATATGCAATTTATGCTTTTACTAGTGAGAACTCACCAGAGGTTTGAAAAGATTAACATTAATAAACAAACAATAGATGTTCTTCTATGAGATAGTTAGCCCTTTTTCCCTTTTCTTCTTCCCATCTATTATCTCTTTATGGTTATATACTTAGTCACCTTTCTATGATCATGGGTTCCAACATTGGCGGGATGAAATATCATCATCTCGATCTATATCCTCACATGACGAATCCAATCGACTGTTGTTCCTATCCATACTTAGCCAATTTTATGGCCCCAGTTTTTGGGTTGGTGCTTTCGAACTCTGTTGCTTCTTGTTCCGTGATATACATCTTGCACTCAAAACTTATGTGATCTACAATTCCACCATCAACTCCTAGAACTTGCAAGCTTCACTCTACCAAGGTTCATGAATGTTTCATAGTATCTGTCGTTTCCTTCCATCCCCATTAAATTCACGTCCTTCCTAATATACATTAATTATGCTCTTACTAGTGGCAACTGAACACACTGGTATGAAACAATTTGCACTCGGTCCTTCACCATATACAAATTGACTACCAGATTCCGACATCGTCCCCTCTTCTATGTTACAGATTATTCATTCAAATGTTCTGAGTGATACAATTTGACCGTCAGGGTCTCACCTCTTCTAGGGATACCTTTTCATCCTATTTTGGATCCTCGTGTTGGCGAGTTCACAAAATCTCCAATTCCTAGTCACTATTTCCTATTTTTCCCATCCTCGTACTTCTTTCCAAATATCCAACACCAAAGGTTTAATACTAAAAATCCATCATGCAACAACCGTAAGGATCATCATTAATAAGAAAAAGTCTCGAGGACCAACCATCCATATAGAAATTGTCCAGAAACATGCAAATAAGATCTTGCCAGGTAATGGAAAAGCTATTACAGATTTCAATATCTTAGCGAAAACAAGTCTGGGCTAGCATTTCCCTATTCCATACTTGGACACTTTTTTGATTGCAGGTTCCGAGATTGACGACCTCAAAATTATGTTTCAAATCTTCCACGACTTGCAAACAATGCTCAAAGTTCTGCAATATACAATTTTTCCACTGTAATGCCCCGTTACGAGCCCAATCATCCACTGTTCCTTTAAATAATTATCCCTAAGTTGGCCCTATCTCCATGACATTGTACATTTAATTTTTATCGAGTCCACCCTACAGTTTCCCTGTTCCATACTTAGACACTTTTTCGATTGTGGGTCCCCGGACTGGCGGGCTCAGGATTGTGTTTCCAATGTTCCATGACTAGAAAACAGTATCTAGAGTTCCTCAATATACAATTTTTCCGTATGAATGCATCATCATGCCCTCTTCCATGTTACACATTATGCGGTCAACACTCCCGAGAGATACAATTTGACCCTCGGGCCCTCACCTCTTCTGGTTGTATCTTGTAGCCCTATTTCGAAGTGTCACCAACCGCTTTTGATAATTTGCCATTCCTTACTTGTTGTTCCCTGTCCCCTCCACCTTCCTACTTCTCTATGGAAATGAAATTGGCAAGCTTTAATGCTATCACTTCGTTGTGCATGAAACTTAAACATGCCATTAATGACCGAAAGGGTCTGCCGTATACAAATTGACCGCCAGACTCCCATATCATCCCCTCTTCCGTGGTACACATTTTTCATTCAAGTTTCAAGACATACAATTTGACCCTCAGGAAGTCACATCTCCTGGGGAACCATTATCACCCTAATTTTGAAGCCCGCCCGATGACTTTCCATACTTGCCCATTTCATGGAATCTCTTTTGTGGTTCCTCGGGTTGGCGAGTTCAATACATATCCAATTCTTAGTCACTGTTTACTGTGCCTGACCAAGGTTTAATGATAATAGTTCATCATACAACAACCGTACAAACCGCCATTAAAAATCAAAAGCGTCGATGAGACAGTGAAATTTAATTAAAGCTTGACTCCTCGAATTTAAATTAATTTATCTTCTCTTATTTTCTCTTTTCTTCCTAGAGACATGCAAAAAAGATCTTGACTCACAATGGGATATATATTACAAGTTTCAATATATTAGTGAAAATGAATCCACCCAACCGTTTCTCTATTACATACTTGAGCCACTTTTTCGATTGCGGGTTCTTGGATAGGCGGGCTCACATTTGCACCTCAATTTTTTTGTGTCTTGCAAACATTACCCAGACTTCCACGATCTACAAATTGCTCTCTAGACTGTCCTATCATTCCCTCTTCAGTGTTATGCGTATTGCACTCAAAAAGTTTAGAGACATACAATTTTACCCTCACACCCTCACCTCCAATGGTTGTACTTTGTAACCCTTTTTTGAAGCTCGCCTGACCACTTTCAATAATTAAACACTCCTTAACTTATCTTTCTCATCCTCGTGACATTCGTATTTCTTTCTTAATATGAAATTAATAACCTTTCATGCTAACAACTCACCATGCAGGAACCGTCAACCTTGTCATTAATGAGCAAAACGCTCGAGGAGATCTCCCATTAATACACATTAAACCAATATATGCAGAGAGTTATATTGTCCCTTCTGATTGTTCATCTCAAACACAGGTCATCACGTTGGCCCATTCAGAAAATATCCAATGCTTAATTTCTCATTGTCATATCCACCATGTTTGCACTTCTACGTGTGCGATTACTAGTCTTTAATGTTAGCAACGCATAATGCAACATCCGTCGAAATTGTCATTAATGAGAGAAAATCTCGAGGAGATCTCCCATTCACATTCATTGGACCAAGATTTATGCAGCGTTATATTATCCCTTCCAACTCTACATTTCAATCATCATCTGGAGAAAACAAACGTTCTTGTAAACGTATGGCAACAGGTCAACAATAGGTTTGTGGAGATACAATGAATATCTTCGAACGTCAGGACCAAACATTCTAGTGGTCCAGGGCATACTCTTACTATTCATCTCATTCTTCCCAGAACAAAGTGATTTGGACCTCTAGAATCACTCGTCCAGGCACGTCCCCGAGGTTTTTGACTATAAGGAGGTGGTCTCTTGGTGTGCTGAAAAATATATTTCAAGCCAAATAATTATTCCACTGCATGACCATTCTTCTATTTCTTTGTCACCTCAGGTCTTCCACAAGATGTTAATATTTCCAGAGCCAACATTGACCTCCATAGGACAAGACTGCAAGTAGTTCATAGAAAAACATGATAATGGGTTGGACATCTTAGCTGAGTTCCTCAAAGACCCGACAACAGTTCCTGAAGATATCACAAAGTTGCAGGTAAGTTCCTTTATAAATTCATTTCGGGAAATTGCTTGGTTATTTACAAGAATAACAAGACATGAATCCACTGCAAGTATTATTTATTACTCTTCTATATTGTCCAAGTTTATTGACCCAGGTTTCATGTTTGTTCAGGTTTCCAAGAAAGCCTCTAAAACTATCGACCCTCCTGGTAAACCAGAAGGCAACACAACACACAAAATGCGCTGCGCAGTCTCACCCGAGATAGATTTAATGGGTGGTTGTATGACTCAGGCGTTTACAACCTAGGATTGAATGTGAGATAAGCAAGATATGTATTGAGCCATTTATTATAACTTGTAAACATAGTATATTTTTATCGATGGCTAAGCAGGAAATATAACAACTCATTCATTCACCATAAGAATAACTACTTCAGATAATAAATATATGCAAGCATTCATCACATAACACATATATTGTCGTGGTTCACCCCCTCCTGGGCTACGTCCACAAATATTTGGCTCTCAACTCTTTTATTATATTATTTCCGCATCTACAACACCTCGCACTTACAAATATTCTCAGTCAGGTAAGATCTATATGAGGCAGACTAGATCACACCAGGATCCACAACCTTCAATCTAACCCTTAAGATCTACCCTCTTTTGTCCTCTCTAGATCAAAAAATTATACAAAATAGGGTGTACAAAAAAATATCGCATCAAATCATGCGTAACTACAATAACCACAATAATCAGAACTCCCTATGATACATGAGTATCGCTATCTGAACCCCCTATAATACCCAAGTATCGTTATTTATACATTTACATATCTTCAACCATTACAACACATTACCAAAACCCTAACCCTACCATCGTTAGGTCTTCCTCCCATGCGCGTGTGTTTTTCTTCCTTCTAGTTGTTGCTTCCCTTGTGCACTCTTTCTTGCATGCACATGTGTTTATTTCCTTCCAGCTGTCTCTTTCCTGTGCACTCTTTCTTTCCCCCAAAATCCTTGATTTTCCACTTTGGCCTTTGGCCTCCAACATGCCCCCAACATTGACATGTGGCTCGTCCCAAGCCACCTAACCCTTGTGTGCTTCCTCGATCTCCTTGGTGATCACCTGGACCTTTTATTTGAGCTTCGTTGCTCGTGTCTGCACCTGCGTAGTCTTCTCCTTGAGTGTGTCCACTATCTAGACCACAATTTCATCACTGATTAGTTCCACAAACTCTTCCTGGGTTTGTCCTATATGTGACTTGGCTTCCCTTGCTTGTGCCAGGACTTCTTCTACCCAATCTTGCAATGGTTCCATTTGAGCATGCCGCTCCTATTTCTGTGTTTGTGCAGTGGTAAGCTCTACCTACAATTTCTTTATGTCCTGCGTCGCTTTGACGCATTCTGTAATTGGCATCGTCTTCTTCCTCTGTTTGATTTCTTGGATCGCTGCGTTGATCCTTTATTCTTCCTTATCCCACTTTTGGACCTGTTGATCCTCCTCTAACTTCATCCAAAGCTATGCTACCTTGTCAAACAAGTCAGCTACTGTTCTTACTTGTTTCTCTATCCCATGTAGCTACGTTGTTTCTTCCTGCTTCCTTTGCACCTTTACTGTTGGTGGTGTGGTTGGTATGAGTTGTTCTTAGAGATCCTCGATCTCCGTCTGATATTGATCAATTTCCTTCGCAATGTGATCAATATTTTCTGCCGATGTGATTTCCTCCTTCTGGTCGGCCTTCAAAATATTATTGTAAGTTCTGGCCACTTTATTCTCTAATCCTTTCATGCGCTCCCTCTCCTCCTGAGTTTCAAACTTATCCTCCTCGTGGAATATTTCCACTTTCTGTTGGTCACTACAATTCGACTAAGTCTTTGTGTGCGCGAGACTGTACCTCATGGTTTATGTTAACCTATAACTTATGTAGTTCCCTGGTTGGCATCCGTGTCAACACCAATTGTATTTGGATTAATTCCTTCAGGGGTGTCTACCCCACAATCTCATTCATGTGCAACATACTAGGTGTGATGTGGAATGTTGCACTCGGGTGCGATAATGAATGGATTGGATATCGTTCTTCTACTTCCATTCTTTCCTCCGCCTACAGTGTTGATGGTTTTGTTCCCCTACTTCTTATTGTCTACCCTTCCCCATTTTTCTTGATCATATGTTGTATCTCTACCAGTTCCTCTTGAATCCTATCCTTGTGGTGCACGACATGGTAAAAATCCTTAGATAGAAAATCATGGACCACTCGGGCTATCATTTCTTCATTGTCATCCGTGATCATATACTCTAGCAATGTTCTTTGTACCTTTGATTTCTTGCACGAGCCTCCTATCTGCGTGGTTGGTCTCTTGTTTTCCCCTGGTTCTCATGGGTTGGGACTTGCTGTGGTCTCATGCGCGGGCTCAGCCTGCTGTTGCTACTCCTTGGCCGACTGTATCTTATCCTTTTTCCCGTTTTAGGTCCCTGTCTTTATTGGCCCTTCATCTGTCGATGTTGTTTTTCCTTGGCCTATTCTTTGTTTCTTGAGCACTTGAATTTCCTTTGGCTGGGTTTCTTCTTTCCCTGCCTCTTCTTCTGTTGTTCTTCCTGGCAATTCCTGGGTGAGGATGGTAGTCTTCCATTCATCATCCCATTCACTGATGACCATGTCGATGTCGCCCTCTGTAATACAATAGCACATATGTAGCCACTTTTTATCAATATCCTTCCTCACCTGTATCCACATTGTATGTCGTGTTGCATGGAAGTTGGCAATGTCTTTATGCCGTGCGACAACCTCTGGTGTTATCCTCCACTTTTTGGAGATGTCTTCTTGTATGTCGCATAGGTATCCTTAAAAATTTGACCCTATCGTCCTTTTGTTCCTAGCATCCGGCCTCGCTCTGAGAAACAAATATATTGCTCCCTGATTTGGTTTGGGTTTGGTACCAAAAACTACGTACCTTGGTTCTTTCCATCCCATGAAGGCTATTAATGTTATTAGCCAGGAATAGTGAAACTCTGTTCCTAGATCCTGCGCATCCTTGCAGTCATCCAGGAATAAGTCCAAGAGATACGGTTCCCAACTCACTATGGTTCCTTTTGCACATTGAGCTGCAACTGCAACAACTCTAGTCAAGACTTCCTCCCTGCAACATTTTCTTAGTAGCTTGCATGCTAAGAGTTTCGTGCCCAATTGTGTTGCGGCATCATTAATACTTTTGATAATGATCCCTCTTGTCCCCCTGTCGGTGCCATACTTTTTCTTCATCTCTTCTACTAGTGCCTTCTCCCTAGATTTGTCATCTAGAAACTACATAGGATCCATGCCCCGAGATGGAAATCCTGTTATGCTCGCGATAATC
The DNA here is from genome assembly GCA_009831015.1 of Picea engelmannii. NCBI lineage: Eukaryota > Viridiplantae > Streptophyta > Pinopsida > Pinales > Pinaceae > Picea > Picea engelmannii. The sequence continues at coordinate 6,209 of WSFP011458010.1, read as the reverse complement.
CATACATCTATTGAGACAATCTTGTCCAACCAGATGTCCCCTCCATGTGTGACTGCTAACATTTTTTTGACGCATGCAATTTCATACTGACCTATGCCAAAATGTGGTAGGTCTAACAGTCCTAAAATTCCTATCTTCTCCAACCCAGTTGCCCACTGGAGTGGTTGATTAATTGGTTCCCCAAATGGATTTGTGCCCACGGTCTCCATGTATACTCTCTTTACAAGTTCTGGGAACTTGTCTTCATATTCTACACCGTGGTTTGAGTATTTCATCTTCCCTATATGACCCAACAGGTCTGGTCCTACCTGTACCCCATCTTGTATCCATGGTAAAATGATTTCTGTTGTAGTTTTCTTGCGAGGTGGCCTGGGTATATGTACCTTGTCTTTCTTTGATGGTGGTGGATGGCTCAAAGTTACAACGACTTCCAGTTGTTCCTTAGTATACCATTTCGGCTGACCCGTGACATCTTCGACTGTTCCTTCTGGTGGGTGATCTGATATGGTCATTTGAGACTTGTCTAGGTTGATTGTTGCATCCAGATTTGACTTTGTTCCATTAACTTTTGGAGCTGGTTCGATGCTCTTTGGTTGCACCTCCTTCGAGGTTTATGCTTCCTAGTTCCGTGGGTCCTGTAATTCTGTCAGTGTATCTGTACTCTTGCCCTTCAGTACTGGCTATTGGATTTATTCCAGTATGGGTGTAGGGTTCACCGGTTCTATGTCCGGATATGGGATTTCGTTGACGTTGACAATCTCTGGTGGTTGTTGTTCACCTTCTTCCACCTATCCTCATGAGCTGGTTTTAACTCTGGTTGGTCTGGTGCTCTGGCTTTCTTCTGTTTGCTTGGGTGGTACCATGGCATGGAATATCAATTTTTTTCTGGGTTCGAATGGTCTATGTGACCTATGTGAACTCACTCTGTGCTTTTCGACCTCTGTGGCTCTCGCTCTTCTCTTCTTTCACGAATAGACTATTTTCTCTTGCATCTGTGTGTTGTATGGGTTTCCCATGAAGATTTTCGATGACACTTCCTTCATTGTGGGTTTCATGCACCTTAACTCTGGGTTCAATGCATATTTAGTGGTTTCATACTTGCAATTACTCTTCCTTGTTGTCTCCATTTGGTGTGATTAATGTGGCATCCTATTGGTCCTTGTCGTCTTTTAATTTCGCCTAGTGCTGTCATGTCCTCCTACTTTTGCCGACTTTCCTTTTCCCACTTGTTTCCCTTTGTCTGTGACCATTGTATTTCTCCTTGCCAAATTTGTGATGCAGGAGCATCGCCAGCAAGTGCAAGTGGAGGACAACTGGAATTTCACCAGTGGGCATTTTGAAGTCATTTAAATTTTAAAAGATGAAGCATTAATGTAGTATCTGAAAAATATACATATACTTTTATGTTTTGGGGATTGTAACATAGATATTGAGTGTTTTCTCTCATCTGTCGGTTGGAGGCATTTATTGAAATAAATGTAAAGTAGTTGTAGTCTTTAATTTCGATAAGATAGCTTAGAGTTGTAGGAGGGAAAACTCAAGAAATCTCCCTCATATGTATTGTATTATCATTCTCAATTCTAAGAGTAGTAACAGTAGAACAAGAAAGCATAGGAGAGTAGAGAAGAACAAAGATTGTAGAAGTTGTTTGAGCAGATAGTTGTTGCTATAGAAACCATGTACATAAGAAATTGAATTAATATAAGAAGGCATTAATCCAATATCATGGTGTTGCTATGATTATTGTTTGCATCTATTGAATGATATGTTTACATTTTTCTTATATGCTCTGCTATTCATTTTTTTCAATGATTTATATGTATGATTTCATGTTGAATGTATGAAGTCTATGAGAGGGGGAGTATAAGTTTCAATTTCTTCTTTCCCTGAAAATTCCTGTAAGGAGTGCAGTGAAAGTCCGTATGGAGTGCATTGAAAAGACTCTGAGTTTTAACTTAGAAAAACTCAGGAGAGATAGAGTTATTCTCATACCCACATAGTGCAAGTATAGCATAGAGCCATGCAAGGTGTGCACGGGTGAGGTTGAAGTCATAGAATTTTCCAACCCAAGGAAGAGGTTGAATAATTTATCACAAGGAGTGCATGTAAGAATCCCTTAGAATATTTGAGTTTGCAGGAAGAACCAAGCTCAGAAGGAAAGACACCAATTGTTTAGCCAGGAGTCTTTGAGAGCCTTAACGGATGATGGAAGTTATCGGAAGGAGAAGTGCCAATTTTCTGTGAACCATTAGATCTGGGGAAGTTGCAGGAAGGTTAAGAATAAAGTCCTTTAAAATTGGAAAGTTCAGGAGAGATAACAATCATAGATATGAAGGGATGAGATTCATTGATTTGGTGCTCCGAAATATTGACATTTCAGGAGTCGAAAGTGTGGAGGAGACTGATTTTGGGAATCGCAAGTCGCAAAACCTCGATAAGAGGGAGAGGAATCTGGACCGTCATATTGTGGGAGGTTCAGGATCGTTGATCTGTGGTGAGGAAGTTTGCGAGTTCGGACTTCGGGACAGAGGATATGATTTACGTCGTGAATCCCCAATACACAAAATCCCACCGCTATCTGGACCCTCAGATCGGGGAGGAATCGGGACCATTGATTTGTGACAGGGAGATATCAACATTTCAAATATCGGGAAAAGGGAGCGAAGTCACTTCACAAAGTCCCAAAATTGTGAAACCCAATGAGCCTTTCATGTTAAGTCTATGGTCATGTTAGTGGTCACGTGGAGTGGAGGTTCGCGCCTAATGCTTGTTCACACAGGCATAACTTCTAAGAGGACCTGTGGTCATATTTGTGAAGGTTCCATAGGAGACCAAGGAGCTATTTAGTCTCGGTGAATTTGAAGATTCGTAGACCAGGAGGTTAGCGGGGACTGTGTCAGGTGGTATCAGAGCTTAGCTAACAACTTTTGTTTTCTATAGAGGGAAGACAAAGGATAGTTGTGAATTGAATTATGCATGGACAGATTGCAACAATGCCACCGAGGATATGTTAAGAGAGACCAATGCCCGATCCAGCTGTGGAAATGGAAATGAGATAACTTCATGCTTGGTTAGATGCTATGGAGACAACACAAAGGAGAAAACCTAATACTGGATATGTCAGTGAGACCGAGAATGAAAATAAAGCTAGATCCGAAGAAGAAGTTGTAATCGAATATGTTGCAGAGGAACATCTATTCAAAGTTTTTGCAAGGATAGGTGCCAGAGAAAAAATGGACATCCTGATGTACGAAGGAAACTTAGACGTTGAGGAGCTGCTAGATTGGTTTAGAGCTTTGGATAAATACTTCAACTATGAGGATATTGAAGAAGATAAGAAAGTAAAGTACATTGTCACTAAACTAAAAGGGCTTGCAACACTATGGTGGGATGAACTGCAGGTTGAGAGGTGTTGCAAAGGAAAAGAAATAACCAAAAGCTAGGATAGGATGGTAGCAAAGATGAAATCCAAATTCATACCTAGAGATTACCAAATTAATCTCTTTCAAAGAATAAAAAATTTGAGACAGAAAGGGATGACAGTGAAGTAATACACTGATGAGTTTTACAGGTTAAATATTAGAGCTGGTCATCATGAGAGTGATGATGAAAAGGTCACCAAATATATGAATGGCTTGAGATATGAGATTCAGGATGAGATGAGCATGGTGCCAATCAAGAATGTAGAAGATGCTTATCAAATTGCTTTGAAGACAGAAGAGAAATTGGCTCGGAAGCAAGGTCAAAGGGGCAGAGGTATAATTCAGAGTAGAGGCAAAGAAGTTGTTGAGGAAAGAGTGCAGAAGACCAAGGATGAAGAAAACAAACTTTGTAACCACCCAGAAAGGGGAGGAAGTTCATAGGGTAAACAATATGCCGACAAGAATAATTTTCCTCGAGCAAGAGGAAGAGGAAGAGGCAGAGGAGGTGAAATAAAGTGTTTTGTCTATGGAAAAATCGGACAAAAATCTTGGGAAGGTCCTGAAAGAAAAAGAGATGGAGGAGGATAAGCTCACATTTTAGAAGTGCAAAGGAAAAATGTTGAGGAAGAAGATGGAGAAGGCGGAAGATCCTTAATGATGAGGAAAATTCTCTTGAAGGCAGAGAAGGAAGTGGAGAATCCAATCCAGAGGAACAGTTTGTTTAGAACTGCTTGCAAGACCAAGGATAGGGTATGCAAGGTGATAGTGGATAGTGGAAGCACATATAATATAGTATCCACAAAGATGGTGGAAAAGATGGAATTGGAGACAATTTCACATCCGAGTCCGTACAAGGTCTCATGGTTACAAAAAGGACATCAGGTAACAATCACTAAACAATGTTTAGTTGAATTTAAGATCGGGGGATACAAATATGATATATTATGTGATGTTATTCCCATGGATGTCTATCATATTTTGTTGGGGAGACCGTGGCAATATGACAAAAATGTTGTTCATGATGGAAGGAAGAAAACTTACACCTTGGAGAAGAATAGTAGAACACATATGTTGCTGCCAATTGAAGACAAGAAGGTGAAAGGAGAGACAAACAATACTATACTTCTCATGAGTGGGAATGAAATTTTGGATGAAGTCAAGAAAGAATAAGAAATGTAGTTTTTTGTGGTAAGAAAACCTAGAGTCATTTTGACCAGTACCTCAATAAATGATCCACCTGAGGAAATTCAGGAACTGCATGAGAAGATCACTGATACAGTGGTGGGTGATTTACCTTGTTCGTTTGTTCCCATCAGAAGTATAAGACATCACATTGAACTTATACTAGGAGAGATTTTACCAAACAAAGTAGTGTACAGACTGACGCTGCAGGAGAATGAAGAGGTCAAGAAGCAAGTCCAAGATTTTATGGACAAAGGGTTGATTAGATAAATCTTGAGTCCATGCATTAATGAGTTGAAGATGGATCTTGAGAAGGTAAAAGCAATCAAAGAGTGGTCGTCACCAAGGAATATATTTGAAGTCAGAAGCTTCCATGGATTAGCTAGTTTTTATAGGAAATTCATCAGAAATTTTAGTGGAATTTCTGCACCAATGATGGACATCTTCAAGAAAAGACATAAATATTTTCATTGGAGAGAGGAAGAAGAGAAAATTTTCAAGTTGTTAAAGGAGAAGATAACTAAACAACTAGTTTTGGTCCTACCAGATTTCAACAAAACATTTCAAGTGAGATGTGACGCAAGTGGATTTGCGATTGGAGTAGTCCCAAGTCAAGACAATAGGCTAATTGCATACTTCAGTGAGAAGCTGAATGATGCCAAAAGAAATTATTCCATGTATGATAAGGAGTTTTATGCAGTCATTCAAGCGCTGAAGAAATGTAGAAACTACCTGGTCCTGAAAGATTTCATTTTGTATAGCGACAACCATGCCTTACAATTTATAACCAAACAAGAAAAATTGAACCAGAAACATGCAAAATGGGTTGAATTTATGCAGAACTTTTCTTTTTTTATAAAGCACATTTCTAGGAATGCTAACAAGGTTGTTGATGCATTGAGCAGGAAATGTCTGATTCTGCAGGAGTTTCGTGTGAAGACCTTAGTTTTTGATAACATTAAGTATATGTACATAGATGATTCAGATTTAAAGGACGCTTATAAAACATGTGAGAATCTTGTTCTGAGAGATAGAAGCCAATGGATTGAATATTTGATTCAGGATGGATTGTTATTTAAAGGAAATCAGTTGTGTATCCCGAAGAGTTCTATGAGAGAAAACCTTTTGAAGGAAAAACATAGTGGGGGATTGGCTGGACATTTTAGCCATGACAAAACATTTGTGCAACTGAAAAATTTATATTATTGGCCAGGGATGAGGACAGTTTCCAGGAAATTTATCAACAGATGTAGAATTTTCTAGCACGCAAAGGGGAAAAGACATAATAAAGGGTTGTATCAACTACTGCCACTACCAGAGAGACCGTGGGACACGATAAGCATGGATTTTGTGTTAGGATTGCCAAGAAAACAAAGAGGTTGTGATTCCATATTCATGGTAGTCGACAAATTTTCAAAAATGGCACATTTTATTCCATGTTAAAAAACCGGTGATGCAACACACATTGAAAATTTGTTTTTCAAAGAAGTTGTTTGAATTCATGGTTTACCCAAGAGTATTGTTTCGGACAGAGATACCAAATTTGTTAGTCATTTCTGGAGGACACTATGGAAGAAGTTGGGGACAGGTTTATCTTTTAGCTCA
>WSFP011458009.1:0-19144 GCA_009831015.1 Picea engelmannii | reverse complement strand
GATTAAAACAGAGCCAATCCTCAGTAGGGATTATCATGAGGGGTATGCATTGAAGGTCGTTGTGGTTCTCAGCAGTTATGCCTCAATTTTCTGTTGCTATTGTTCCACAATGGGACACAATGGGTCGTGTAGAAGCTGTATTCCAAGTTTGGAAAAAAATGAGGTAGCACACAAATTCTTCCACAAAATGTTTGTAATAGATGTAGTGTTATGGAGTGCCATGATCACTACATATGTACTAAATGGTCTCAGTTATGAAGCTTTGAATCTCTTTCATCATTTACAAGTTATAGGATTGAAGCCCAACTTTGTGACCATTGCAAGCATTCTCTTTGAACAAGCCGACCTAGTAGTCCCACAACAAAGTAAGGAAATCCATGTTTATACAGTAAAGAATAGATTGGAGGAACATTCTTTTGTGGGGAATGGACTAATATATATGTACACCAAATGTGGAATTGTTGATGCTACTTGCATTGTGTTTGAGGGCATGTCTCAAAAAGGCATAGTCTCATGGAATTTAATGATGATGGGTTATGTACAAAGTAAGAAGTGTAATGAGGCCAATAAACTCTTCTGTCAAAAGGGGGTGTCAAAAGGGGGTATTGGATGCATTAAACCCTGATGAGGTCACATTTTCCATCCTTTTATTTACATGTGCTCACTTTGTTGCTTTGCAGCATGGCACAAATATCTAGAATTACTTACTCAGGAGTAAATTTGATGTCTAGATACTTTCAATCCCAAATTTCCAAAAGTAAATTCGATGAGGATGGAAATTGCTATTGGAACATTTTGTCTTGTTAGTCCCCTTTGTTTCTATGTTCCATAATGGAGGTGTGATCCATTCAATTTACCAATCTCTTTGAAGCTACCAGTAGCACTCATCATTTTTTCCCACTTGGGGATGGATGTGAACACCGCATGAGCTATAAGATAAGATAAACTGATTAATGCCTAAAAGAGAGCCTTTAGTTTTGGCCTTAAATACATGACTCGTGTTTGCAAAATATTTGTAGAAATATGCCAATGGCTTTGAAAAAAACTTTTTATTGTGGCAGGTAAATCACTTCTTAGAAGCACGCTTAGGCTTAGATGTATAAATGTTATACTTTGCTTGTAAATTTGAGTTCATTACAAGCCCATGGCTCTAAGCTAATTGATCTGAAGTGAATGATGAATTGCTGCCTATGTGGAAGAGCCTCTGGATTAAAATTTAACTAGTCTTTCTTATATTTAAATCATTGTCCATGAAAGAATGCTTGAGCAAAGTTTATTGTGTGATATTGCCAATTTTTTTGTACTATTAATGGTGTGGACAATGTGTCTTGCAAATGTTAACTCTAGATTTAAGGCACGTGAGGAATTTTTTTCACTGTAAGACCCATGAAGGCCATAAGACCACTTATGCCATGGAAATGCTACGCAGGACAACTAGAAGGGAGAATTCTTTAACTCTTCTGCTGTTATATTGTTTTATTTTTGTGGATGAGAAGTTATGTGTAGTTTCTTAAGGCATATGAATGTTATTAAAATGCAAAGATTGGAATAGCTGAATTGACTATTCACAAATATACACATTGAGAATTAATGTGTGGTAAAAGATGCATGTGGATATTCTTGGGCATATAGGATGATGCATATTGATTAAGAGTAAAATGTTGTTACGTATGCAATCAGTATGGCTTGAAAAATTAAATGTGATTGCTAATTGATTAAGCAAGAATGGTTGAGAGCATGGTGAAATATGTTGATGAGAACATGCTTAAAGATGATGATACTGTGCATCAAAATAGTGAGGAAGATAGGACAATAAGATGCTGATCAAGAGGTTGGTGAAAAGATTATGTAAACTTTCATAGATTACCAATTGATTAGGTAACATCATGAATGCTAATGACAATTATACAAGTATGCATCTGGTTATGCTAATATTATATGCATGTTGAAGTAATATGGGAAATGATTCCTTATGCTTAATACCATTGTAGAATGGTTAAATGGGATTAATTCTAATAGGTGAGTGATATCCAAGGGGGTTATGATAAAGGTAGGAACCCTGATATATGACAAGAATGCTTCTAATTGTTTGAATGCATTCATGTTGTGTTTGATTGCATTGTACAAATGATTGTTTGTGCTAATAATGTGTGTATAATGAATGATTTAATATGGTTGACCACTGAAGGTGATTGAATTATTGTTGTGACATGATTCTAAGATCATTTCATGTGTTATTACAAATGTTGCAATGAAATATTATATGCATGAATACTCAAAGTTTGTTTGGCTGAATGAAAGCTTTGTCAAGGAGGATAGATTATAGGTAGAATTGTCTTGGATATGACAATGAGTGCAAACCCATAATGAAGATTGGTTGCTATTGTATGCAAGGGCCAAACATTATGAGAACGATCTCATAGTTGTGAAAATTGCTTATTGTATGAAATGGATTTAAAAAACCTTATTGAAATTTTTATAATGACATCTCATGGTAAATATGTGTATGATATAGTGAGATGATGGGTCTATCTAGTAAGGACAAATGATGGTTGTTGAAGTTGGAAAGCATGGGGATAATGCTACTATGATGACACTGGAACCCTATGGTATGCCTTGATTTCCATAAGCTAATATTTATTAGAGGTTGCTAGTGGGATGCCCTAGTAGTAAGGCTCTATAAGTTGCATCATTCTTGTATGTGAAAGCCTTGGCAAGATGGATTGTTCGAGACATTGTTTGCAGAGATGGGGATGCCCGAGCCTAGAAGGATGAGCATGGGAAAGAAGAGGTGAGTGGAGTGAATCTGCTACGAGAGATTCATGGTATGTGCTAGCTAGGATTAAGAAGGCAATATATGTTTGGGTGTGTTAGAAAAAACATTGCACTGAATCTTGCATGTGGCAGTGGTGTGGAGTAGATATATATTCATACAGATAAGTATTGGGTTGATTTGCATACTTTATCTTGTCATATGAATATACATGCTTCAGTTATGAAATTGAAATTCATATTGATGGAATAATTATTACATAGAAATAGCTATGATAATGCATGTTTACTTTGACGATTGTTGTAAGCATGTGCTGGTATCCTAAGGAAGTAAAAGGAACGATTGAACATTGCTATCCAAGATAGCGAACAACTATACACAGTTGCAGTGGAAAGGATGGCATTGCAAGTGCAACTGAGGAATCAACACATCAAGTATTGTTGAGAAGTAGAGAACACCGACGATGATGTTATTTCAAGGGGGAGGGGAATGTAATATCCCCAGTTTCAACCCCTAGATTGTATTGGACCCAGTAATGTGTTGTTGGACAACACATGTATTCCAACAAAGGACAAACACCTTCAGTTACCACTCACACAACTAGATCAAAGATCAACGCATCGATCTTTTCACGTGGTAAAACCCCTACGAGGGAAACATCCATGGCCCCAACCAACGTGGTCACTTGGAACAATTTATTAATGCAAAAGAAAAATTTACAGAGAGAGTTTTTCACAATTGATCATCAACAAATGACCCTCCATGCTCTTTAAATAGAGATCATGGACCAATCGGGTGTTAAGCCACGGATCAATGTAGCCATTAAGATCTAGAGGAAGATATCGTGATCGTCGGATCACTCTATGTTGAGAACATATTGTGACCATCTGATTTTCTAACTACAAATGCATACTAAAGAAACACACTTTTACCTAACGACACATTAAACCAAATTGATCTTAACTAACTCCCAAGTGTTTAAATATCCTAACATCCCCCCTTAAGAACAACTTGGGATAGGATTGAAGGATTTACAAAGGTGACACAATAGAAGAAGGAAGGAGGCATTAGAGCTTATCCCCCCTAAATGACAACTTCCTGAATTCCTAACATAGATTGAAGTTTGGAAAACTTTGCTTCTATAAGAGACTTTGTGAAAATGTCGGCAACTTGATCCTTTGTAGGGAAGAAGAGCACTTCAATAACTCGATCATGAATGAGCTTTCAGATGAAGTGCATGTGTAAGTCAATGTGTTTGTTGTGTTGATGTTGAATTGGGTGTTTGGCAAGCTTGATGGCACTCTGATTGTCGCACCAAAGGCTGGTCGGATGTTGTTGCTGGAATCGAAACTCTGAAAGGATCTGTCGAAGCCACAAGGCTTCTTAACTTGCATTAACCATTGCTCGGTACTCTGCTTCTGCTAAAGAAAGAGGAATAGCCTATTGTTTCTTACAGGCCCAAGTGACAGGTCCTGAACCAAGGCTGAAAACATAACCTGCAGTAGACTTCTGATCATCAGGGTCGTCGACCCAATTTGAATTAGTGAAACCAACCAGTAAAAGAGTCCCCTCTGAGCTATAATGTATTCTGAACAAAACTGCACCCCGAACATACCGAAGTATTCTTTTAGCTGCTTTCCAATTGCTTTCATGGGGTGTTTGCATATACTAGGAAACAAGACCAAGAACAAAGGAAATATCATGATGGGTATGAGTCAAGTATAAGAGGCTACCAACTAACTGACGATACAAAGTGGCATCAACTTTGGGAGAAGTACAAGTGGCAGCGAGTTTGACTCCAGACTGGAAGGGAGAAGGGGTTGGTTAACAATCTTCCATGTGAAAGCGACGAAGAAGGTCACAAACATACTTAGACTAAGAAACAAAAAATTCCTTGGTTTGCAAAACTCAGGCCAAATAAATAGTGCAAAAAGCCTAAGTCTGTCATTTCAAATTTTTTCTAAGGCTGGTTTTCACATGGTTTAAAAGTTTTGGGTCACTACCATTGAGGATAAGGTCATCAACATAAAGAACAAGGATTATGAGATGGCTTCCTACTTTCTTGGTATAGACATTAAGATTAGAATGGCATCTAGAATATCCGGTGTCAAGAAGAAAGTTGTCCATTTTGGCGTACCAAGCTTGGGGAGCTTGTTTAAGACCATAAAAAGATTTCTTAAAGCAACAAACAAGGCTAGAGTCATTTTGGACATAAACAAGAGGTTGTTCCATGTAGATTTCTTCTTGCAAATCCCCATGCAAGAAGGCGGATTTGACATCCATCTGATGGACCTCCCATTTATTTGAGGCTGCAAGGACTAGAATAAGGCAGATGGAATTCATTTTAGCTACAAGGGAAAATGTTTCATTATAGTCAATTCCTTCAACTTGGGAGAATCCTTTGGCAACTAATTGAGCCTTGTGTCTTTCAACACTTACATCTAATGCATACTTAGTTCTGTATACCCATTTACATCTGACAAGTTTTCTTCCTTTTAGAAGAGGTATAAGATCCCAAGTATCGTTTTTCATTAAAGAACGATACTCTTCATTCATTGTTGTATCTCAATTTGGATGACCTGAAGCTTCTGCGAATGTCTCTAGATCATGAGTCTTTGAAACTTGAGCCAAAAGAGAAGAGGTTCGCTGGAACTCTGATTGTGTCTGACATTGATCTGAAGGATCACCAACTGCTTCTCGTATTGAACGGACCCATCTAGAAAACAATGGTATTGGTGTAGGTTCAGGTTCAATGGAATCATCTGGAGGAAGGTGAGCAGGCGAAGGTGGATTTTCATCCTCACTGTCATCATCTGAAGAAGAATAAATCCGAATAGGAACAAAAAAATGCACAAACGTCGAAGATGGTTCACAGGCTGAAGAAGGGACAAACACCAAATTCGGCTTGCAGGCCAAGAGATTTTCATCAAATTTAACATTTCTTCTAATAATAATTTCATTACAATGTGATTGAATAAATTTGTAACATTTGACATTTTCAAAATAACCAACAAATATACCCTTCTCACTTTTAGGTTGCAATGCTTTCCTTTTCTCATCAATAATGTGAGCCCATGCTATATTGTCAAATCCACGGAAGTGACTTACATTAGGTGAAGTTTAGTCCATGCTTCTTCCGATGTTATATTTTTAAGAGCCTTTGTGGGAGTGCGATTTACTATGTAATTTTCAAAGTTAATGGCTTCCGTCCAATACTTTATACTTAATCCCTTAGATTGAATCATCCAATTAACAATTTCTTTTAATGTGCAATTCTTTCTTTCATCAACAACATTTTGTTGTGGTGTATATGGAACGATGTGTTGCATTTTGATGCCCTGTGCAATACAATAACTTGTAAGATTATTGTTCACATATTCACCTCCATTATCTATTCTCAACCTTTGAATTTGATGTCCAAATTACTTTTTTACAAGGGCCTTGTAGGCTAAGAACTTGTCAAAAACTTCGCTCTTAAGTTTTAAAAAATAAACCCAAGTGCGTCTGAAAAATTCATCAATGAAAGTTAAGAAATACTTGCACCTAGAAAAAGAAAGAGAAGAAATGGACCACACAAGTCACTTTGAACAAGCTGCAAAGGGGTCGAGACGTTCAAAGAGACACATTTGTCAAAACTATCACGATGATGTTTTCCGAGAACACAACCTACACAAACACCATCTTTTCATGAAACAAGATGAATACCAATCACCATATGTTTATTACATAGTTGTTGCAATGAGTGATAGTTTAGATGAACAAATCGCTCATGCCAAAGTTTGCTCAAGTCATTGCTATTAACAACAAAAACTGATGGAAAAGATGATGACCCAAAGTTGTTAAACTTGTACAACTTGGTAATATCATTAATAATTCCAGTTGCAAGAACATGTTTATGATATTTTAGATCCTTGATAACAACTTGGTGAGGTGAAAACTTTAGGGTTTTACCTTCACATGAATGAGTGATTTGATACACTGATATAATGTTGCGTGAAAGACTTGGAACACATAATACAACATTGAAATGACCATTATCTACCTGAACTGTTTCAGACCCTACAACATTAAAAGATCTATCATCACCAATAAATATTTTCTTGGTGTTACATTTATTTAGCACAAAAAATATGGTTTTATCCTTAGCCATATGATATGATGCTCCAGAATCAATAAGCCACTCATTAGAAGAAGTAGAAGTTGCATTGAATGAGAAACTAGAAGTAGAAAGTGCATGTCCATGAGAAGACGAAGAAGAATCAATATTGATATTTTGTTTCTTCATCGTTGCTTCTAAAGTTTCCATCTTATTAAAACATTTGGACTCATCATGACCATCTTTCCCACAAAAGTTGCAATGTCCATCATTCTTCTAATTTTTAGATTTTGCTCCTTCGTCACCATTAGGAGCGGAAGTTGGCTGAGTGGGTTTGGAGCCCTTGTTTTGCTTGTTGGTGTGGCGAGGATGTTGCTTCTTGAGATTCTTGGATTTATCTTTCTACTGGACAACTAAGGCTTTGTTGGAGGTCCCTGCAGTGTTGATCACTCAAAGTTGCACAAACTTATCATGCTCTCTAATCAAATCATCACAAAAGGACTCAAGAGTAGGTTTTTTATAAGAACTCCCTAGAGCTTCTCTGGTGGCATAAAAGGTAGATACAAAAACATAATATGCACTACCAAGCTTAGTAAGAATAACATATACGCATCTATCTTTCGACATATCTAGTTGGCATTCGATACACAAAAGTCAAAATGTTTTGAACTTAGATAAGTAATCTTCAATGCAAGGAAAATCATTTGGACTTAAAGTCATTAACTGAATCTACAACTGGTGAGCTCGAATAATATTGGGTTTACCAAACACAACTTCAAGCTTTTCCCAAGCTTTATTGGGGGCATCAAGTCCTTGAAGGTGAAACCTTAAATAATGAGAGATAAACATTCCAATTAGTCCACGGGCTTCGTCATTCCTATTAATCCATTTGACATACTTATCATCATCAGTGGGTTCTTCTTCTTTTCTCAAGGTAATCCGGTACAATCTTTTACTTCTTAATAAATCTTCCATATGAGATTTCCATTGGAAGTAGTTGGTGTTGGTAAGAAAAAGATCATTGTGAGAAGCCATATTAAATATGCAGAGAATATTGATTTAAAATCTGAAACTGATGGTCTGGATGGAAATATCTCAAAAAATTAGGTTGTTTAAAAAAAAACAACACTGAAAACAGACTTCGGATGTGCTTTTTGAAAAAAAACAGCACTGAAAACAGACTTCAGATGTGCTTTTTGAAAAAAAACATAAACAATAACCAAAGAGCCATGTGGTAGGGAGAAGTTGGTCCATGTGGTGATACCCCTCCTAATAGCCTCACTTTTACAAATAAGTTTCTTATGAAGTGAACCGTTTTTATAGAATAAGCGATGATCACTTTTACAATGAAGTTACTTTATAAAATAAAGTTGCATGCAAAATAAATAATTTTAAAATAAAATATTAAAGCTACTTATATTGTTTCACTTTTATAATTGAAGTGAAATACACTTTACAATGGATGCATGAACTTTTTCCAAAAAAGTAACAAAAAAAAGACTTGAACTCAAGACCTCTTACTTAATAACACAACTTTTAACCAAGTGAGCTAGCACAAAACATATTGTATTGTTTCGAAGGAGGATTGAGGTTGTTGTTGTGGTGGTGGTGGAAGACGACTTTGAGAGTGTGTTCATAAAATACTCCTTTCATACAAGGGAGAAATTTCTCTTTTAGATGACAACAAGGGTTAGATCTCGATTAGTTTACCCGGAAAATGCAACTTTTCCTTCTATTTCCGATTTACCAAGATCACACAGAATGCACGACAAAGAGCATACATAAACAAGAAAACCATTTCTGATCTGTTTTTGATTTGCCAAGATCGCACAAGGCACGGGGTAAAGAGAATACACAGATCGAAAAGAGCAGCAACCCAGAAATAAAAAAAACAAAAAACTGAAATATTAACTCTGCAAAAATATAAAAGAGTGTATTTGGGCTTTATACCTCCAGATCTGACTAAAATGGTCGTATCTTGGGAAAACATAAACCTTTTCGAGTGAAACGAAAAGCGTTTTTACTGAAACAAGCGCTCCAGACGCAATGAAATAGTCCTCTTAACCTAGAAATGTATGCAAATGGTAGAAACTAGAGATGAAACAACATAGCTTCACAAACTCGATCTACAACCGGAGCGAGTCTTCAAATGCGCTCTAACACCATGTTCGACAATGCAGATATTCCAACAGAGGACGAACACCTTCAGTAACTACTCACACAACCAGATCAAATATCAACACACTGATATTTTCACGTGGTAAAACCCCTACGTGGAAACATCCATGGCCCCAACCAACATGGCCACTTGGAGCAATTTATTAATGCAAAAGAAAAATTTACAAAGAGATTTACATGAAAGTTTCTCATAATCGATCATCGACAAATGACCCTCCATGCTCTTTAAATAGAGATCATGGACCAATCGAGTGTTAAGCCATAGATCAATGTAACCGTTAAGATCGAGGAGAATCTGAACCGTCAGATCACCCTACCTCGGGAACATATCGTGACTGTCAAATTTCTTAACTACAAATGCATACTAATGGATACTAAAGAAACACACTTTTACCTAACAACACATTAGACCAAGTTGATTTTAACTAACTCCTAAGTGCCAATATGGGTTCCTAGAGTGGAGATCAAGGCCAATGCTTGACTATTGAATAGCTAGGTATATATGTAAATGTATTTGTAAGGACCATGTGGTAAGCTTGTCGTGGTAGGCTTAAGATTTGTGATCATTCATGTTAAAACATAATATATAAAAGTCCAAAGTTGGTTTCTGAGAAAGAGCACCTAAGGGGTTATGAGTCCACTAGAGGGGAAGAGGTGAGGGGGTCGAAGGGGAATACCTATAATCCTAGGTACCTATATCTCCCAATCTTTCCCTTTTCTTATATACGTTGTGCCTTATACCAACTCCCTTTTTTATTTTAATGAAGACATGAGAGTGGGATGAAAGGGAAGATTGGGAAGACTCCATCTTTTTGGGAAATCCAACTACCTTCTATTTTCATGTGCACATGCAAAAATTCAAGTGGAACTCCCTCTCTCTTATCATTGATGGTTTTTAGCATGCTAGAGAGATACATAAAAGAAGAACCATTTTCTTGGAAGCTATGGGGGGGCCATTACCATTTGATCTCCATGAAAAAAAATGAGCGAATCCTTCAGAAGAACTATATAAGAAATGTGGAAAGCCAGAGATAAGAAAAACATATTGTAGAGTAGCAAAAGACTAGGATGAGTAGTAAATCATCCTTATAACCCTGCATAATGGATGTTGATTAAGTGCTTAAGAACCAAACTCTATTGGAATTTAATCTAAAAGTAGATAGTAGATTGGGATCCTTCTGCACACACTAAAGAGCACTGAGAAGAAAAGGGTTCTCGAGGCACTGTGGAGCAAGGAAGATGATATATTTTTGTGTTGTATGGGGTAGTGGAGGGAGTGCCATAGTTGAATTTGCCGAAAGACTAATAACTGAACTTTGCATTGAGTTTTTTGGTTTATCTTAACAATAATTTGGGATGGGATGAGTGACCTTGGAATCTTAAAACCATTTCCCTTCACCTTAATGGTCTCATAGCCCAGTTAAGGGGTGACATCCATAGAATGTTTCCTATGGTTGGGTGGAAAATTGCTTACACTTAGTGAATTGTTTGGATCAACTTATTGATAAAATAAGTGTTTTATTTCTATTCTAGGAATTTTTTGTCATATGTTGATTATAAAGTTGCGTTGTTTATGCCTTGTTCTCATCATTATTGTATGGATATTTCAAGTTCTCTCTTGGTTGGGTTTAAGATGAGATATGATGCCTATGCATACTTGGTGAAATATATTAGACACAAATTTGCACATCTTAAGGATAAATTGCATCCTTGTTTTCCATCCCATGAGCCACTTTTATATTATATTTCATAAACGGGAGTTGTATTTGTTGAAGAATGTATTGCAACACTACATGTAGAAGACATTGGTCATGAAGTATCTATCTCATTCTCCCAAGAAAACAAACATAGTGTAACTTGTAATTCTTTTCAAAAGTCAGATTTTGATGATGTAATGATTAATTTGGAGATTGTTGTTTTTGAAGAGAAGCCCTTGTATGATAATGGAATGTTAAACACTTGTGTTTCTTCATATAATGAGAATGAGGGAAGCCAAGTGTTTGAAGTTAATAATAAAAAATTGCAGTGTGATAGACATAATTTGGGGATGGATTATTGACAATTCTTTGGGGATCCATTTATGACATTGATAGAGATGATTCTAGGGAGGAAAATATTGTTTTTGTGCTTCTTGGACAACACTGTTTAGTAGGTAGATGCGCAAAAAATTATGATGGTGATTCACAATGATGTTTGTCCATGTTTAATTCAGAATATTTTCAGTTTTTAGAGCATGTTAGTGATGATGAAAGTGCCAAAATTTTTCAGCTATATTCACTTTCAGTT
This sequence comes from Picea engelmannii, assembly GCA_009831015.1. NCBI lineage: Eukaryota > Viridiplantae > Streptophyta > Pinopsida > Pinales > Pinaceae > Picea > Picea engelmannii. Next base: position 7,811 of record WSFP011458009.1, on the reverse strand, counting down.
TTGTGTGAAAGTGCATGTGATTTTTTAGTTGGAAAGTGTGTTTTTGGTGTTGAAAATTGTTTGGAGCAGCAAGATATTGAGTGCATTTTTTATGATAGTCATTTTTGACGATCAAATTGGAAGAAAATTTTCATTTTCAAATCTGAAATTCCATTTCATACTTCATCCTCATGCTTGGTAGAAGACATTTTCTTGTTATCGTGGCCTACAACTTTAATTTTGGAGGTGTTGATGATTTTTTTTATACAGATTTGCCTTTGGAGAGACACATGATTGACGTTTTACAGATTGATGATGGGCTACCATGTACCTTAAGTCGTATTTCAACCCTCTTAAATATTGGATTTAGCATGTGCTAGAACATGCTTTCCTATTTTAGATTAATTTTGTATTGGCCACCATGCATGCAATATAATTTCATCTTGCAGCCATATTGAAATGGAGATTTCAGCATACATAGGCCTAATTTTTAATGTAGCTTTGTTTTGGTTTCTTTACCAAACACAAAATAAGAGTTCATGGCCTTGTGGAAATGTTTGGATGGTTGCGTTGTTTATTTGATTTCACTTAGCCTTTTGTTTCATTCTATGTTAGAGTAGGGTAGGATGAATAAATTAAACACATGTGAGCATTAGTTTACTTTTATGTTATTTTTTGGCATTGTTGAAGCCAAATTTTGAATTGGTTGATGTTATTTGGAAAAAAAAAGAATAAATATGTGATGCTTGGTCTTGCATCTTTTTTCTTGACAGGTTTGACCAAATATTTATGAGGTTCTCATGCACTCCTAAAAAGAGTGCATGCCCCCAAGTTGGAGCCTATGTTACACCTCATATTGTATGAGGTTTCACACTATAATTTTCATCACATTGATGGCGATTTGTTGTTGATTCCTTGGAGCTTTCGATGGAATTGGGGGAGGTACACCTTTGAGATTCTTTTCTTGGCATTGGAGATATTTGGTCGAGGAGATTCACTTCTCTCCTTTGGGGATTATGCTTGTTGGTTTGGTGGTCTTCTCACATGTGCTTTCCTTGTTGATCACCCCTTGGTTTCACATTTGATGGTTATAGAGAATGCTATCTCATTGTGTTGTGGTTTTGTTATACTTGTTTATCTTGGAGGTGCTACATCGTGTTCATGGATGATGATTATCGCCCCCTAAGGGGTTAGATGATGGTGTAAGGAGGTAGATGTTTCATGATGTTGTGGGAAATTCCTATTAATCATTCTTGATGGTGATGTCACTAGGAGGGGGTGTTCTACATGGCCCTCTTGTGTTGGATGTGTGATGAGACATACTTGATTTATCATTAGGATTTTGTATTTTTCCTATGTTTATTTCCTATGGTATTGTGTAGTAATGGGATTTCCCTAGGTGATATAACATTGTGACATTGCTAGACATCACCTAGGAGGGGACATATATTGGATGATGTAAGTAGCCTCAATGAGAATATGTTATTTCTTAAGTTTGAGTTAGAGGGGTGGGGGAGGCAGGGTGGAATTGGTACATGAGATTTTATGTTGATCTAGCCTTTTCTTAAGATTGGATGGTATTATTTGATGCTAAGTTGCATGAAACAGGAAAACGTTTGGAAGTTTCCCAGACGGGGACGTCAGGAAACACGACCCTTCAAAAATGGAAACGTCGTGTGTGTGTGTGTGTGTGTGTTTATAGTTTTTTTTAAATAACATATTATGTTGCAAGAAAAATGAATGATACACATAAATTCCATTTTAGAAGGAAAACGATGTCTATATTAACATGAAATGGCACATGGCACATAGTTAGAGGAGTAATGCCTTGCAGGAGGACACTTGGATACAACCATGGAATAGGAGCATTGGACTAACATCTTGTTAGAGAGTGCACCATCCTAAATGAGAGGCATTAAACCCTAGGAGAATCATTCTTCAAGGGCATTTCATCATGGGGGTTGGATAAACCCTAGTATGACACTTGTACATCCTTGTATTGTAGAGATAAGTGTTATCAAAATTGAACCGGACAACCCCAAAAATGTTAACTGGTGGAAATTGAGGTACATAGAGGGCTTGGTGCTCTTGATTAAATGTTAGTTCCATACCCTCATACATGATAGAATCCAATGAAAACGTCGTAATCCTGCCAATCTTGAAATCCAGAAAACCGTTAAGTCTGATGAATTCTGAATGGAACCTAAAATTCTACTTTCTCCATATGAAGTCCAATGAGGTTGGAACCACTCTCAAACATCTTGAAACAATTAATGGTAATGTTAAAAATTTAAGTAAAAGGATGAAAATGAAAAATAAAGGAGAATGCCATTTTTACTTAAATTTTTAATATTACCATTAATTACTAGGGTGGGTGAAATGGTGGGCAGATTTAAAATGTTGATCAGTGGTTAATGAGGGGATTTTTTTCAACCTAAGGGACCCACGAACCTCTTGGTCCCTTGCACGGGCCTACACAAGAAGAAAAACCTGCAAAAATGACTACCATTTGCATCGAAACGGCTGAAAAATGCCATCAGCTGTACCGTACAATGTTTCCAAATCGGGAAACATCGTACGATACGAATGACGGCGTTTCCTAGCCATTTCGACAGGTTTTAGATACTGGTACGTTGTTTGGGGGGAGTTTCCTACAACTTAGATTTGATGTAATAATCCCTTGTTGGTGGTGCACCCTAGTTTGAGCCTTATGTTTTGTTGTTATCATGGTGGGATTTTACTAGGGAGAACATATTTTATTTGCATGGTACAACACCTTGTTGGAGCGCACCCCCTCATTGGCGCACATGTTCATGGTAATTTAATCATGGAGGAATTAATTGAAGGTAGAATATGGTTACTAACCTTCATGCACACATGTTGAGGATGATTTAATCATTCTAATGGTTTTTTTACCCTATTTTGACCACTTGTAGGGTAATTGCTTGAGCACCCTCCTTCCCTTGGCATCTTTTCACACTTGGAGGGGTTTGTTTGGATGAGGTTTAGGGTTTTTGATGGAGCACTCCCTTCTTTGGCACAATTTTCAAGGCATGCATGGTTATTTTATTATTGTTGGAAAGGTTGGAACACTTCTCTAAGGTGCACTCTCTTTGGATTACTTGAGCATCATTATAGATTTTGTTATGGAGGAGTAACATATTGATGAGGCTAACCACTTTGGCACTTCTTCCTAGGGTGCGCTTCACATGGAGATTATTTTATTATTTGATGGTTGGTTGAGGTAGTTACATGACACACCTTTCCTAGGTGCTCTATCATCATTATTGCATATATATTTTAGCGACACTTGGAATCATTTGACCTCTATCAGAGAGCGCCCTCAACTCTTTGACTTGGCACATATACTATTTTATTTGGAGATTGTTATGGAGGAGTTTTATTGAGGAGCATGTGGCACATGAGGAGGACAAGTGCCCCCTTGCATGCACCTTGCACACACTTAGAGCTTTAGGAGGGCCACATGTGGCACATTACATACATTTACTTGGTCTTCTTACTAGTCTTGAAGCTTCTTCTTGGAGGGTGAACATGTGGAGGCTAGCATCTTGCTATTTTTGGAAGTGGTTATTTGAGAATAATTATTATATTGTTTTCTCATTCATACACCTTGGAGGATGCACTTAGTGACTTCTCCTAGGTGGACCTCAGAGCACATCCACCCGATTAGTTTATGTATTGTTGAGTTAGCACCTTGGAGGGTGCATTGTATGTGGACCCGTATAGTATTTTGGCATCATAAAAGGCTTATTTTGATTATGTTCCCTCTCTCTTTTGGTGAATATATAATGCACTACCTCATATTTTTATATGGGACAACCTCCATTGGAGAGAGGAAAAACTAGTGATCATAGTTGACAAGTCAACTTTGATGGGTGAGGATCTAACTAATTCCAATATTTTATTATTGTTGGGCTTTGTTATCGCACAATTTTTACTTTCCCAAAATCCCAAGGCAAGTGGGTACATAATTGGCGTAACTGGGAATAACATATCACTGTCACCTTAATAGGAGATCTCTTTCTATTTAGGAGTATAGCAAGACTACCCCAGGGGAGACGTCCCCGATGATCTGGGGGGTTTGAGAAGGCTAAGGAAAGTAATCACAAGGAAACTCCTCCTCTCTCACAGATCATTCAAATCAAAGGGTTATTTATGTCTTATAGAGATGAAGCAAATAAATAATATTGTGTACCTGCCCAAAACAAGACAAGGAGGCAAAAATGGACACTTTCCAAGTACCAAAATGATGTAAGTATTTCATAAGACAATGAACCTTCAAAAAGTAAGCTAGCTTATATGAATTTGCAACAATTAATATTTTATAACAACCACAAGAATTATGCCTTGAAAGTGCTTGAAAACAACAAGAATAAATAGCTTTAACATAGTTGAATGATAAAAGCTTATCACAAGCAAGTTTGGCAATGTCTAGCTAGCAAAATAGATCACTTTTGCAGAGAATTTGTTGCAGTTAGATGGGTTGTAGCAATATTTTGCAACAACAACAAATTCTAGTGGTCAAAAGTGCAAGAAAACACTATACAATGTTAACACTTACCTAGCAGATTGACTAGAAATTATCACAATTGAGTTTTGAATAAGTTAAGTTCAATTTATGTAGGCAAATGTATCCAATAAATGTATGTTTGTATGGCTGAAACAATGTTTTGCAACAACAACAATTTAGATAAGGAGTTAGTCTAGTTTAGGGTTAGAAAATGTTAGTAAAATCTTCAAGGATAAAATTTTGAGTGTTTGTTTGATCAATAAACACTTGCAAGTGGTAGACTAATGCCTTTCTAGGGTAATGGAATCAACAATGACAACAAAAAATCTTAGAGGAAAAATAGAAATGATAATGTTATGTCAAAGGGATGGAGAGGATGAGAAAGGTGTTGGTATCCCAAGGCCTCAAACATTCAACTCTTAGAGATAATTGCTAGAAAGTAACAAAGGTTAGGCCCTAGCGATTTGTCTTTTCCTTGAACGAATTGTAATAAAATATGAAATGGGTAAGGAAGTAGGGTTACTAGAGTTATATAATGGTAGGGCTCTAGTATCTACTTCAAGATAGGTGTCTTTCAAGAAATTTTAACAAGTGGAAGACTACAGAGAAAAAGATAGTAACATATATCTTTCTCCTAGGGTTTTAAGCAAGCAATTTCATAATCTTAGACATGAAACAAGTCAAATTAACCATAAGCATTCATTCACAATAAAGAAATGCATATTTTCCAATTACTTCACCAAGAATAATCAAGCAAAAACCCTAGTTAAAGATCCTCCACATGAAAATTTGCCAAAATACACCAAGAAATGCCTCCTCCAAGAAGTGTGCACCACTAGATTTCAGCCAATAAACCTTAAAGAGGGTCGAATTTCAGACCACCACTTGTGTGATGAGTGAATCTTGAAAAAATGAGAGTTTTATCTCTCTATTTATACAATAATTATGACCTTTGATTAATTTTAGGTCATCAAAAGGCTGACATGGCCAAATTACATGAAAAATCCGGTTTTTACACAAATTAAAATAATTAAACCCTAAAATCATCTTTAGAGGTGGTGTCATGCCCTTCTAGGGTGACGTTGAGCCTCCTGGGTGAAACGTTGGGCCTCAATTGCAAAATGTTAGGCTTTCCAAGCTCTTAGATGATGCCACACGTGCTAATTAGCACACAACTGCCTCCATAATGCCAATCCTGATGCTGGGTGACATCTAGGGTCACAATGGTGACGTCATGGACCAACATCTAGGTGGAAGAGAAATATCCCCCTGGGTATAGGTCTGCCAAAGTGTCTCCGGTGAAACGTCCTTCCTTATCCCTGGTGAAAGTCTATGATATCTCTCTTCTCTTGGCTGGGGTCACAACATCCATCTGTGGGCTTTCAGCCCCATGGAGGTTTGAGTTAATCATCTTCCCATATGTACCTGTCCACCGGGCATGATCCTGTAGCAACAACAAGTACACCCTCCATGGGCTCATAAGTCACAAGGATCATAGCAATGCCAATCACATCCAATAATCAAATTACTCAAACATGTGCATCAAAACCCCCTTTACCCAGACAAATGCTCAAAGACGTTATGCAGTTTAACAAGTCAGGTTTGGAGAGGGTCTCATGATGTCCTATTAGGCTAATCCTCCTCAAGTTTGGGGTGTTTCCCAGGTGAGAGCCAATCTAGGCCATGTAAGTGTGTGAAATGGTGTAGGGGAAGTGTTTGGGCAGAGGGTGCAGTGATAACAAAGAAATGTAGGTCTTGCCCGTGGGTTCCTTTGTAGAGGGCGAGCTGCACCTTATCATGGATGCCATTTTTTCCTAGCTCATTCAATGCCTTTTATTCTTAGTATTATTTATTTTTCTTTTCAAGGAAAAAGATGGGGGACACTGTCATGGCATGGTGACCAGAGGTGACAATGTTACCCACAAGCACTTCACAGAAATGAAAAGACTGGCTCGTGATGAGACCCCCTTTCTCTTGGCTATGCCACCAAGAGCCACTACCCTAGTTTGGTGACCAGATAGATGGTAATGTCATACCGCTACATGCCCATGGACCTAATAGGTCGACTCATGATGAGACCTCCCATCCACCAACTAGACCTTGAGTTTTATTTTATCTTACGAGTCCCCTTTTCTTATTGAGAAGCCTTTTATTGCTTTCTCGTGAATCCTTGGGAGAAGCATCTCAAAGGTTTTATATTGGATTTTAACTCTTGCCAGCTGCTTTTACCCTCTGGGCCTTTAGCCCCTTCTTCCCACAAGGCAAGGTACAACCCTTCCTAGTGTGGCAAACCCAGTGCCCGAACCAAGGTAGGGGAAGATGAGAGGGATAATGGTAAAAAATGGTAAGTATGGAAGGAATGGATGATGACCTTTCATAGACCCACCCAGTGGCAACTTATCCTAAAGGGAACCAAATTACTAGGGAATTATGTCACCCCCCCAGGTATGAACAAGTTAAAGAGCATAATTTCCAAGCAAACGTTATGAAATAAAGGAGAGTTCAATGCAACATATTCAAATGCTTCGAAAATCAGAGTGACACATACCATGATACCCAGACTCATTACCTCATGGAGCATGAACCACTGCTACTTCAGGACCAGGCTGGTGGGATGGATGTTGATGCTATTGATAGATGGGATGCACTGAAGCAAATATGGGTCCTCCGGGGCCAAGCTCAAGTTGTCTAGTTCTCGGTACTCCTTGTCTAGGACCTGTGGGCCTCGAGACATAATCTCCTTATTTATCCCTAGGATAGGGGATAACATGCTTGTCAAGTTAGTAATGAAAATCAAGTATTTTATTGTAAGAGAAACTTAACTAACTCTATATACTCTCCATTTCATTTGTAACTGGCAGCCGAAGGATTGTGGAGTGAAATAAGTGATTGAAGATTGGAGCTTGGAGATGATGGTGTTGGGATCCCTTATGTTTCAAATTTGAAGACTAATGAAAAAACAAGGTATTGTTGTTTTATAGTATGGCTATTCTATATGTTATTCATGTGTTGTAAAAATGTTGTAGGAATTTCTTGTTTTCATTGTAACATAAAGGCCTAGTTATGAGAACACTACTCATCTAGGAATAAGCAATTTTATGAGGCTCTCCCTCTTGTCTTATTTGTTGTCTTATTTCTACTTTGTTTCATTTATTCTATCATATCTAGTTGTTGATTGGATATAATTCAACTAATAAACAACACCTTTATGTTATTTTAATGTATGGAAAATTGAGTGCTCCATGATTAGTTTCCACATCATAATTTCCAACAAGAACCTTAAGGTTTAATATATCAAACA
>WSFP011458005.1:0-19145 GCA_009831015.1 Picea engelmannii | reverse complement strand
TATATTTTCTAATATTTAATCATAAATTCACTTTTAATACTAAAATGAATAAAGTGGAAAATAATAATGTGAAACCCAAATGTATTTATGAAAATGGTATGATGAAGGTTTAATGGGGCGATGAAATGTAAGGAATAGTGAAGAGAAAGGTGGATGAAAATATGACATTTCTGAGTCCCAACAGCGTTTGTTAAACCAAACAGCATGACAAGCCATTCATACAACCCTTTGTTGGTTTTGAATGTTGTCTTCCATTCGTCACCTTCTCTCATGCGGATTTGATGATAACCGCTTTTCAAATCAATCTTCAAAAAATATTTTTCTCCACTCAAGCAATCCATCAAATCATCCATCCTTGGAAATGGAAATCTGTACCTGATGGTTATCTTGTTAATCACCCTCGAGTCAGTACACATACTCCAGCCTCCATCTTTCTTTGGACTGAGTATTGTCGGAACAGCACATGGACTCAAGCTTTCCCTGACCAAACCTTTGTCCAACAAATCCTGGACTTTTCTTTTGACCTCTTCATTCTCCTGCGGCATCAATCTGTACGTGGCTTTGTTTGGAAAACTAGCTCCAGGTATGAGATCAATGTGATGACTCACACTTCTGATTGGTGGCAACGAACGAGGTAGTTCGTCCACTACTATGTCAGCGAACTCTTCCAATAGTTCTTGAACCTCTTCTAGTAAATCATTTATCCTTGTGCTGGTCAAAACCATCTTTGGTTTCCTGACCACAATGAATTGTGGTTCCTCCTTCTTCTTGACCTCTATAAGAATTTCCTTCCCACTCATGAGAAGTACAGTGTTGCTTACTTCAGGTTTCACCTCCTTATCCTTGATTGGAAGCAACATGTGAGTTCTCCCATTCTTCTCTAGGGTGTATGTGTTCATTCTCCCGTCATGAATCACATTCATGTCATATTGCCATGGTCTACCCAGCAATAGATGACAAACATCCATGGGAATAACATCACAGAGTATCTTATCATTATATCCTCCTATCTTAAATTCAACTAAACATTGTTTAGTTATGGTTACCTGATATCCTTTTTGTAACCATGAAACTCTGTATGGGCTTGGATGATCAATCATCTCCAGCTCCAATTTCTCTACCATCTCTGTTGAAACGAGATTATCTATGCTACCACTATCCACAATGACCTTGCATACCCTGTCTTTGGTCTTGCAAGCAGTCCGAAAAAGTCTGTTTCTTTGGACTGAACTCTCCACCTCTTTCTCTGGTGTCAAAAGAGATTTTCGCATCATCAGCGATCTTCCGCCTTCAACATCTTCTGCCTCAATATTTCGCCTCTGTGCTTCGGCGATGTGAGTCTCACCTCCTTATTTATTTTTGTCTGGAAACTCATAAGACTTGTGCCCATTCTTTCCACATGTGAAGCATGTTATTACTCCACCTCTTCCTCTTCCTCTACCTCTGGTACGAGGAAAAATATTATTATCAGCATAATCTCCTCTCTGTTCGGTATGATGCCTTCTTTGTTCAGCATATTTCCCTCACTGTGAGCTTCCACCTCTCTCAGTTCGAGTCTGAGGTTTCTTCCAATCCTCCTTGGGCTTCTGACTTCTATCCTGGACAACTGATTTGTCCTTGGGATGACTTCTGCCTCGGCCTCTTTGACCCTGCTTTCGGCTCAGCTTTTCTTCAACTTTTAGAGCCATCTGATAAGCATCCTCCACTATTCGGATGGTCATCATGCTCATCTCATCCTGAATGTCATATCTCAGACCATTCATGTATCTGGAAACTTTTTCATCATCGCTTTCTCGATGACCTACCCTGATGTTCAACCTGTAGAATTCTTCAGTGTAATCCTTTACTGTCATCAGCTTCTGTCTCAAGTTTTGCATCCTTCAAAACAGAGTAATTTGATAATCCCTGGGGATGAATTTTTCCTTCATCTTCGCGATCATCCTATCCCAACTCTTGATCTTCTGCTTGCCTTTGCAGCGTGTCATCTTGTAGCTCATCCCACCACAATGTTGCATGTCCTTTTAATCTCATGACAGCATGTTTGGCCTTCTTGTCCTCTTCGACATCTTCATAGTCAAAATATGTGTCCAGAGCTCTAATCCAGTCTAGAATCTCCTCTGCATCCAAATTTCCCTCATAAACTGGAATGTCCATTTTCTCTCTTGCACCCATTATTGCAATATCCCTAATCAGGCGTTCGTTTGATGCATCTTCGGCTGCAACTTCCTCCCCTTCATGTTCAACCTCAATTTCACTTTCGAAATCACTAAGATCCCCAGCACCGACTATACGCCTCTGTGTTGTCTCCATGTCTTCAAGTCTGGTGCGTAGGTCACGCATTTCTCTCTCCATGGATGGATCAGGCATCTACCTACCCCTTCTTCTCGACATTTCCCTATCCTCTGGAAGATCGGGTGTTTGCCTATCCCTTCTTCTCGGTGGCATGGTGAATTCTCCTTTTCTCTACTACAGAAAGCAAAGAAACCTAACCTGGCTCTGATACCAAAATGATGACTCGCAGCCCTCCCAACCCGTAGGTCAGAAGTCCACGTACACTGGATATTTTATCTTCCACTGGCCCGAAGAGCTCCCGGCAATGGCTCTCCTATTCCCCTTTCGAGAAATCTGCACCCACAACCAAACCTCATGGAATCTCCCTTCGCACTTCAAGAGATCAGACTTCACGATTTCGCGAATCCTGTGGTCAAGCGTCTTGTCTCTCAGACCCCCGAAACCCGTAGTTATGACACTTGGCCTTTTATCTCTCTATATCACCTTTCTCCTTATCATGATTTCGGGAGTTGCGATGTCAAGCAACTCGTCTCCTTGACTCCCGAAACCCGAATTACCAAAACTCTGATGCGCTTGCAAGATTGACTTTTCAACAACTCCTCATTCCATTGGGATTTCGGACTTCGCAATTTCGCAAATCTTGATGCAAATATTTCGGGACTTCACCCCACAAAACCCCGAAATGGTCAACGGAATCGACTCCCTTGTCGAGAATGCGCCACCTATCCACTTGGATGATTCCTATGGCCCGCACAATCCTTTCGCCCTCGGGACTTCACCCTTCGTGATTTTGCGAGTCCTGATGCAAAGATTTTGGGACTTCAACTCACGAAACCCTGAAATAGAAATCCACGGGTAAATCCAATCGACCTGGTTGGCTTGAATCTACGGTTCTGCCTCTCCTGAGTTTGAACCCCTCAAAATCACTCGTCGTAACTCCCCTGCTCCTCTGTGAGATATGACGGCTCATGGGACTTCGCGAATTCTCCACAAAGAATTTTGACCGTCTGTCTCTTTCCTTCACAAGGACTTCTGCAACTTTTTACCAAGTGGTTTTTCCCACGGTATTCAACTACCTGCGACACAAACTTGCAACGCCTTCTCACTACTCCAATGCACAAACTTCCTGTGCTTCCTTCGATGACTGTGGAGACTCTATCCCTTTTGAGCTTTCTCCAACTCTGAGTCTCGAAGAAGACTCCTGCACGCACTCTTTGCATCAAATTCCTTAATTACTCCAAGGAATTTAAATCCTTCGACTCTGTGCACTCCATGTAGCAGTAGCCCTTCAACAATTTCTCAGGTTTGCAACTCCGAGACTTTACTCAGCCTACGCACTCCTTGCATGGCTCATGTGCCTAGCTGCACTTCTGAGGGAATGAGAACAAAAGCTATCTTATCTGAGATTTTAGAGACAAACCTCTGAACCCTTTGTCAACGCACTCCTTGCAGACAATTCAACTGCACTCCTTGCAGGAACTCTTGCTCAGATAGAGAAATAATTGAAACTCATTCCTTTTCCCTTTCCTCTCAGATTTCAAACATTCAACAAGAAATCATTCATACATAGTATAAAATCAATTTCATGACAGAAAGAGGAGAACATTCATGAGCATAACATTCAAAAATGCATACACAGAGAATATTTGAACAGCATGAGTCTGAATCAAAGCCTTCTTGTATTAATCCAAAACTTATGTACATGGAATTCGGCTACACAGCTCTCTGCTTCTTCTCTTCTATGCTCTATGCTCTCAATTGGCATAATCTCCTTCTTCTTTTGTTCTATTCTATGTTACAATACACAATTGAGGGTGTCTATATCCCGTTTCCCTCTTGCACTCTAAAACTGTCTAATCTAACATTCAATTCTATCTACCTTCATTAACTATTATAAATGCCTTCTACCTACTATGGACGAGAGAGGATCGCTCAAGGTCCTTTACAATATTACAAGTGTGCTCCTTCTTAATTATCTCATTTAAGAATGGTTCATTAACTTCAATATAATTTCAAAATTTTCGTTGGGCGCTTCTCCCGCTGTCTTTTATCTCCGCGCTGGCTCGCTTGAGATGCTCCTGCATCAATAAACAGGTGTTCCGGGTACAACAGTCATAACTTCTTCATAGAGAATCCAAATGACGTGGGACAAATTTCATTGGAAAGAGTATAGACTTTTTTCTTGTGTGCGAGTTTCAGAATCGGATGTTAAATATTGAGCGCGGGGCATTCTATACAAGTTTGGTCTCCTGAATAGACCAGAATTGAATAAAGTCTACCATTCTTTCTATAACTTCTTTTTGGGGAGGATTCAAGGAGTGAAACTTGGAGGAGTTTCAGAGAATACATTGAGTAATATTATATACAAAATTAGAGTACTCCAAGAATTGAAGAATTGTAGAAATTGAAGAAGTCTCAGGAAGAATTATCAAGTTCTATGTGATGATTGGTTGATGGTGATGATTTAATGTAAAGTTTTATTATCTCTCATATATTCTTGGGTGGAAGGAAGGGGCAAGAATGGAGAGTTAAAATCTCTCTTGATATTGGAGGATTGTATCTTCCTCTTGGAGGTTTATCCCTCCCTTTACATTTGGAAGTTGTAGCTACCTTTGGAAGTCATTACTTCCCTTGAACAATAACTATTGATTATTTCTCATATATTGTGCATGGTGTATTTTGGTGTATTGGTGTAACTCTTGTACTATTGTTCATTTCTCATTGGATATAGTTGAATGGTTTAAGTATAAGTTGAAATTTTTTTAAAATTGTACTTGATACTGATTCACCCCCCTCTCAGTATCAACAATTGGTATCAGAGTAGGTTACCTTCAGTATAGTTTAACCACTGGAAGGAAGATCCTAAGAAGAAATGGAAGACAAAATTCCAAATGGGATTCCACCATTTGATGGAAGAAATTTTGAATACTGGAGTAATAGAATGGAAACTTACTTGAAAGATCTTGGGGCATATGTTTGGTTCTCAGTTGCTTCAGGATATAATGCTTTGAAGAAACCAAATACTACGGCTCAGAAGGAAGAAAAAAGGAACAACAAATTGGCAATAGATACCATCCTGGATGGATTGACAGATTCAGTGAAATCCAAGGTGGGATCATGTGCATCATCAAAAGAGATTTGGGACAAGCCACAAGACCTTTATGTAAGGTAAGATGTAGAAGAATATGTAACGAGCCTTCTCGTTACGACAACAACCTCACATAACAAGTGAAAAAAAAAAATTGTGTGTGTGTAGGAAGGTAATAATGAAATTATACTCAACATCACAACACAACGACAAACACAATGCATGCAACTCACGCCAAAAAAAACATAATGACCTAACATAAAAGCACATCAAGCATATGGAAGCAATGTACGACATTCAATTGACGAAGAATAAGAATGACTACCCGCCCGTCCTACACTGCAATGGTTAGGACCTCCAGGACACATAAGCAACGCTCAAGCCTAGGTTCCCAACGATTTTGACCATTTAAGGTCTCAAGGATGGCGACTGTTCTGAGGAACAAGGAGGTGTCTACATCATGTTCGACACAAGCAGACCAAGCCTACTAAGCTAAGGACAATCATCCAAACAACCCAATGCACCCAAAATTAATTACACAAACAACTAGAACCCTTACAGTGAGCAAAACCAATCACATTGAATGTTTACAAACCAAGTACAAACATTAATTAATAATAAACATCAACACCCTCAACGGGAAGCACAAGTTAAAAATGACTTCGTCAACTACCCAACCATTAATCAAGGCTAAATGGTCAATATCTATGACTTAAATTGACGTTAATTACAGATCAATTACCCAGTCTAAATTTAACATAGATTTACAATTTGACAGTAAGTCACATTTCAATTAATCACCAATTACAATTTTTTATTAGCATTGAAATCATTTATAAATTGCGATTAAGTCAACATGTTAATTTAATTTAACCTTAAGAACGCTCTAAATTAAAGATTTAACAAATATACATACAATGGTACCAAGTCATAGTATAATTTCTCGCGAATGACCAACATAATTTAACAAGGTGGAATCATTAAATACAATGCTTGTTAAGTCATTAAAATTAACTAAGCCTTTTCTCATGGTAGTTCCTAAGAGACTTATCAATAAACAAGGGAGTCTTTGGCATTATTTCCTTGAAATTCCTATTAAATATGTAAGTAGTGAAAATACTAAAACAAGTGAGAAGGTTTAAACCATTACTTCTAAGAAAAGTGTTCTTAAGAGTAGGTAATGAGTGCTTAAATTTGATTACAAGGTGAGTGGGAAAACTCTAAGGTTTAACTTAATGACCAATCCTTTTTAACCCAAACTTATCTTTAATATTTAAATCCCTTCCATTATCAAACCAAAAGTCACCTTTAGAAATCATTATTTTCAACAGAACTACTATTTTAGTAAACATTCATTGTCATCACTAATTTAATAATTAAAAATCATTCCTTTATCAACTAATCATTTGTATAATTAGTACTCATTCCTTTTTCAAATTGCTTATTAGTCCATCCCTATTGGCAAGTAATTGAAGAAGCAAGTTAAAGTTAAGTGGAGTCACAATTTAGCAAGGAGATAACGTAAATAAATGTTTAATCGGTGATAAGATTTAACTCCCTCCTTTTCTTAACGTTTCTGTCGATTTGGATTAAACAAAAAGGGATTTATCCAATTCACTCAGTTCGGCCAAAAAAAAAATATTTAATCTACTACCGAATGGGATTAACCAATATTATCAACATTATCATCAGAAGGAAATGAAACAGTAAATCATTATTGTCGACAGAAAGGAATCAACCAATATTATTGATAATCATCTACAACAGAATGGGTTTAACCAATTTAGCAAAATGCAGTGCAACACTCAAGGGAAAACGCAGCCACAGCTTGAAGGCAAATCGTGGTCATTCCGGCAAGTGAACTCAGGATTAAATGGCTAAAATCGTGGGTGAATTCTACAGCAACACAGTCAACATTTTTAAGCAATTTCGTGGGAGTATTAAAAACACAACTCAGTCAGTCTATCAAAGAAATTTCATGGGCGAAAATAGCAAGCTCAGGCAAACATTTTAAAGCTAAAAATCGTGGGTAAATGCGGCCAGCTCAGGCAACGTTTTAAAGAAAAAATCATGGGCATTTACAACAACCTCAGCCACGCGTTTGAATGGCAATTTCGTGGGCCTTCAACAATAAAACGCAAACAAGTTTTTAAAGGAAAAAGAGGTCGATTCACATCAAGACATTGGATGAATTGAAAAGCTAAAAACGTGGGCGAATTTCAGCATCACATAGTCCGTTTTAAATTTCAAAACCGTGGTCATTAACAGCAAAACAATCATCAGTTTGAAGGCGACTTCGTGGGCATTTAAATAGAAGTCTATGTCAACCTTTAAGAGAAAAAACGTGGGTATTTAAATAGCACTTTGGTAGCAGGATGTTGGTAAGCATATCTCAGTCTTCAATATGGGTAAAATCGCCTCAAGTAAGAACAAATGCAGATAGAGGAATCAAATCATTTTTCCGTTGCCAGAATACCGATACAACGCAGACATGAATAAGCAATAAAAACGTTTTTCCATTCAAGGAGACCAATACAGAAATGCAGACATGAAATAAATTCGTTTTTTTTTTTCATTGCTAGAATACAAATATAATGCAGACAGGAATAAGAAATAAAAACGTTTTTCCCTTCCAGGAGACCAATACAGAAATGCAAACATGAAATAAATTCAATTTTTTTTTCATTTCTAGAATACAAATATAATGCAAACAGGAATAAGCAATAAAAAAAAATTTCCCTTCCAGGAGACCAATACAGAAATGCAGACATGAAATAAATTCATTTTTTTTTTCATTGCCAGAATACAAATATAATGCAGACAGGGAATCAATTTGTGCATCCAATGCTATAACCCCAATACAGTGCAGACAACAGTAAGAGAACGCGAGGATCCAATGAGAAAGGTCATGGAATGATTGTAGGGGTTCTATCGGTCAAGGCTTAGAGAAAACCAACCAGGACACAAGATAATCCACACACAAAGGTCGTTTCCAGATGGCGGAATCAACAATCATCCAGGGACAATCATCAAGGGTAGCCAGCTAACATGTTCATCCTTCGCTCATCATCCTCGCACAGGAAAGCAGGGCATTGAGATCCATAGGTCTTTTAACGCTAAGGCGACGACCGTAGATCAAGCTCCTGGCCGACTCAGACATGCGAGAAAATGAAGTCATGGGAGTCAATCTATCATCGAGCTAGGCTAAGAAAATTTCAGAAAACCATGTAGACAATCAGTTCACTTACCCAAGTAAAAATGCAAATTCAAGCATAAGTTATAAAACAATTGACCATACAAACGAATAAAGCGTATCGTTGCCTAATCGCCCGCTCTGAATGACGTCCCGCGCGCTCCATGCAACTCCCGCTCATCGACCGTCGAGACTTCACTGGTACCTCCCAGCCAATTCTAGGGGTACTCTTCTTCCCCCTTAGCCCCCCGAGCCGCAAAGGGGCCACACACACACTATCCAGAGATTCGACTAGCTCCCAGCTCGCCTCGCAAGGCCGAGCTACCACTCCTCACCGAGCTGGGTATCCCAACTCCCACAAGTTAAGTCAATCAAGTAGATATTTCTGCAGGGTAACGTTACGCAAACAGAAGAGGATCCAACCTCCATATCCTCCCTTCATTATATAGAGTTTTGTGGTTCCTTACTTTCCTAAAATTTCGTTTAATTAAGTTTTTAAAATTTAATTCCTAAAAATTCCTCCCCGTACAAGTGTCACCCATCCCCTTCATTCCTCCATAAATTAATTTCTTTAATTAATTAATTATCTTTATTTCCCTCACCCACCTAGAGTTACTCCTAGAGTTACTCCCAGAATCACTCCTAGGTGTCCCCAAATTCTCTTACAGGTTTTAATGGCTTTCCCTATTATGAAATTGCTAGTTCAGTTTAAATTAGAAATCTCTTAAATGGTAGATATTTTACTAAGTTTGACTTTCTCCTTTTTCCCTTATGTTCCCCTTTTTCCCCTTTTTATGTTTAACTCTTTTCCTAGTTTCCTAATATTTTAGATTTTCCCTCTTTCCCCTTTTTAATTAGAACTCAAAAAGGCAGGTGTGGAAATTAACCATTTTTCCCTTTTCTCATTTAATTAATATATCAAAAATAATAAAACAATTAATTCGATTTTTTTATTTTATTTATTCCAACAGATTTTTGAATAAATTAAATTTCTTACTCCCTCCGTGTTACAAGATTTAACGAAGATCATACTCTTTATTTATTTTTATTTTTTTATTATTATTATTATTATATATATATATATATATATATATATATATATATATATATATATATATATCATTTTTTTTTAATAAAAAGGATAAAATTTTACCACTAGCATGATTTAGACCTAGACCTTAATTTTCGTGATGGGCGACATTTTATTAGGGAAAATGTTTTTAAAAATTCTTATCACATTGTTCATCCTAAGGCCGTCTAGGTTCATTCATTTATCAAAACAACGCAACGTGCCCTTCAGGATGCACTAGGTGCTCCAAGGGTGTCACTCACCTCATATGTTCCCTTGTGCGACGTGCCCTTTAGGATGCACTACGTGCTCCAAGGGTGTCACTCGCCTCTTTCCATTTTTCTTGCGCGACATGCCCTTCAGGATGCACCACGTGCTCCAAGGGTGCCACTCACCTCTTGACTGACTTGGTAGACATCAAAAACCCCTGGAGTCAATACTCCGTCAGGTGAACTTATGGGAGACTGAGGGCCTCTAAGGAATAAGGCCCTCGCCTTATTGCGCGCCCCTTAGAATCATCGTGATCGACTATCGCAGTCTGCCCTCACGGCATCATGGGTCCTCTCGAACTAGGTAAACATTAACCTACATTTCGAGCCACGGTGGGAGTGCTAGTAGGCTGTGGCAGGGTTGTTGTCTACACCTCTCCCTCAACATCTCTGGTAGTCATGCGTGACCCCTTTACTCCACATGTGAGTCTGGTCGGCAAGCTATCGTTAGTCTGCATCATCACAAATCATGTCAGAACATATCCATATCATATCATCTAATCAGATGCACTAATAACACAGTAAAACAATCAAACCCCAATGGTACACTCCCTGACTTGATCCAGAGTCCAAGGAGTTCAGTCGATGCCTCTGCATCCTCGAGGTCCAAAATCCTGCACACTTAGTAAAACTAAGTCAATAACACCTGTCTATGTCAATTTAGTTAAACCATGTCATCAACCCATGATGCCTCATCATCAAAATCAAATGTTTTAATAGCATAATAATCTAGATCACTTGCGAGCAAGTGTCCTCTAAGAATAAGTTCTCTCAGTGCGCCAGAGCGGGATGTTACAAGGATGGAGAGTTAAACTCTCTCTTGATATTGGAGGATTGTATCTTCCTCTTGGAGGTTTATCCCTCCCTTTACATTTGGAAGCTGTAGCTACCTTTGGAAGTCATTACTTACCTTGAACAATAACTATTGATTATTTCTTATATATTGTGCATGGTGTATTGTGGTGTATTGGTGTAACTCTTATACTATTGTTCATTGCTCATTGGATATAGTTGAATGGTTTAAGTATAAGTTGAATTTTTTTTTAAATTGTACTTGATATTGATTCACCCCCCTCTCAGTATCAACATTTCTTTAACTTTTACATTATCTCACGAAAAAACATTTTCTTTTTTATAAAGTCATTTTTGGAGCCTGTTCAACTCGGTGTTGGTAGTAGTGGTGCTACAGAGATGCTACAAAGTCCTAATGTGTGCGGTCATAGTATATTTGATAGAGTACTATTTACTTCTCCATATTCCACACCTAATTTAGATTCAGTGAAATCCAAGGTGGGATCATGTGCATCATCAAAAGAGCTTTGGGACAAGCTACAAGACCTTTATGTAAGGGAAGACGCAGAAGAAGAAGAAGTTGAAGCAAATTACAACATATCAGATTTCAAAGAAGAAAATAGAGGTTGGTTCTTTTGCTTTAATTGTGAAGGAGTAGGTCAAGTTGAATTTGAATGTCCTCATCCAAGGATTGAAAGAAATGACACTGAAGAAGAAAATCATGAAGAAAAAATTATTCAACAAGAAGATGAGAATCTTCAAAAATTGAAGCATGTTGAGATTGAAAATAGAAAGCTCAAAGACACGCAAAGAAAACTAAGAAGTGAATTGGGTAGTTGTGAAAAGACATTTGTAATCTTGAAGAAACAATTAGAAGACTTTGAGAAACTCCACTCGAAGAAGAAAGAAGAATAGGAGAAGTAAGGAATGTCCAAATGAAGAAGAAAGAAGAAGATTGTGAGAAACTTGAACAAGAAGTTGTCTCATTGAGGAAGAGCTTAAGAAACTCCCAAGTGACAAAAGACTTAACACATCTTGGATGCATGGGTGAAACTTCATACAAAGAAGATGCAAATACCAACAAGAAGGTTGAAGAAAGAGCTACACAGACAGTTGATGAGAAGTGGAACAGGATACCAGAAAGAATGAATGATTACAAAAGAGATGAATATCCAAGAAGACCTCCTACCTTCAGGAATCAAAGAAGCTTCAGTCAGTATGAAGGAAACTACAAAAGAATAGATCATGAACCCAGATGGACTACATCACAAAGAAGCCCACTTACTCCAAGGTATCAAAATTTCTTTCTTGGTCATTGTTATACTTGCAAAAATTTTGGACATAAGGCATTTAATTGCAGAATCAATGAAAGGAACACATACGCAAGAAACATGAATGGTGTAAATAGAAGATATGGAAATAATCATGGATTTGTAAACAGAAGTTATAATTCATTTTCCCCATTGATGGAAAAAAATATTGCATGCTACAAATGTAATTATCTTGGTCACAAAGCACGAGAATGAAAATATATGAATGAAGATGTCCCTATGCCAACCACAGTATGGAGAAGGAAAGACATTCCAAATAGTGAAGATTGTCGAATAGCATTGACCGCTGAAGAATGTAAAGAAGAAGATGAATGGTACATAGACAGTGGATGTTCTTCACACATGACCGAGGATCAAGACAAATTCATCAACTTGAAGAGAAAGGGTGGCAATGTTGCATTTGGTGATGACTCATCTGCCAAAATACTTGGAGAAAGTGTAGTAGAGCTTGGAAGAAAAAATGTAAAAGAAAAGAATGTTCTATTGGTTGAAGACTTGAATCATAATCTACTCAGTGTTAGTAAAATGTGTGATCAAGGATACACACTTACGTTTGATTCCCGAAAATGTAAAATCAAAGAAAATAACTCAGGAAGATTGGTTTCAACTACAACAAGAAGACCGAACAACATATACATCCTAGACATGAAGAAGAGAGAGAAAATAAAAGCCACACAAAAGCATTCTAAGGAAGAAAAATTCCCAAAGACCAAAAATAAGGATGAAGTATTATTGAGTGCCACATGTTTAGGGGGAGCAGCCCCAAAGAAGAGAGTTACATTTTTCCATTAAACTCAGGGGGAGCAGCCCTAATATTTTCCATTGATGTCAAAGGGGAAGAGAAATTGGGATCATGATGATAGGGGGAGCATGCGTGTTTCCATCAATGACAAAGGGGGAGATTGTTGGAAGATTGGTTGTTGTCATTGATGTCAATCCTAGTCATGGGTTTTGGACCGCAAGATTGATAAAGGTATTTGGACATGAAGGAAAATGCACATGAATATACAACACCCATGAATGGATAGTATACATCATGTTGTTTTCGGTGGTATGTGGCACGTCACGTGGATCCTCATGGCTGAGGAGAAATGAATTTTTGAAGATGACAAAGTGAATTGAAGAAGGAAGTACATGTAGGCCTTGAAGATAATTAAAGAAAAGAATTACAAAATAAGAAAGTGTCAGGTCGGCCCTAATGCTAAAATGAAGTGACATAAATGGTATAAATAAAAATCATTATACATTCATTTTGATACAAGTTGAATTTCAGAGGAAATAAGAAGTAAAGAAGGTCGGATTTCAAGGGAGGATGAAGTCTTTTGGTGATGTGTTCTAAGGTGTGTTATTTTCAAGTCATCTTACCATTTTTGCTATAACTTTTTTTATAGAACGATTCAGATGGTGAAATCACTATGGAATTGAGAAGACATATCAAGGTACCTTTGGTAAAAATTTCAACTCTTTATTCACTATAATTATGGAGATACACTATGTGGAAGATAGGGTTTGTGACCAGTCCTGAAGCTAGTCAATAAACAGGTGTTCCGGGTAAAATAGTCATAACTTCTTCATAGAGAATCAAAATGACGTGGCATAAATTTCATTGGAAATATTATAGACTGTCGTTTATTTTGTGTGAGTTTTAGAATCGGATGTTAAATATTGAGCGCGGGGCATTCTGTACAAGTTCGGTCTCCTGAATAGACCAGAATTGAATAAAGTCTACCATTCTTTCTATAACTTCTTTTTGGGGAGGATTCAAGGAGTGATACTTGGAGGAGTTTCAGAGAATACATTGAGTAATATTATATACAGGATCAGAGTACTCCAAGAATTGAAGAATTGCAGAAATTGAAGAAGTATCAGGAAGCATTATCAGGTTCTATGTGATGATTGGTTGATGGTGATGATTTAATGTAAAGTTTTATTATCTCTCATATATTCTTTGGTGGAAGGAAGGGGCAAGGATGGAAGTTAAAATCTCTTTTGATATTGGAGTATTGTATATTCCTCTTGGAGGTTTATCCCTCCCTTTACATTTGGAAGTTGTAGCTACCTTTGGAAGTCATTACTTCCCTTGAACAATAACTATTGATTATTTCTTATATATTGTGCATGGTGTATTGTGGTGTATTGGTGTAACTCTTATACTATTGTTCATTGCTCATTGGATATAGTTGAATGGTTTAAGTATAAGTTGAATTTTTTTTAAAATTGTACTTGATATTGATTCACCCCCCTCTCAGTATCAACATTTATTTAACTTTTACATTATCTCACGAAAAAACATTTTCTTTTTTATAAAGTCATTTTTGGAGCCTGTTCAACTCGGTGTTGGTAGTAGTGGTGCTACAGAGATGCTACAAAGTCCTAATGCATGCGGTCATAGTATATTTGATAGAGTACTATTTACTTCTCCATCTTCCACACCTAATTTAGATAGGAGCCATGACACGCACTTCCAGACATCCACACCTCGATCAGAGTCTAGAGATGGTGGCAGAAATGAGGCTCATGGTGATGTGGTTGACATGGTTTCATTTCCTGGAGATAGCCGTGTGACAAGCATGGGGACCCTTCCGTGCACATTTTTGGTCGATGATAATGGACTTCCATTAAAAAAATCAAGCCTCCCAGGTAGTTTTAATTCATATTTTAATCATCTAATGTTTTCCTTCTCATACAGAAATCATCTAGATTATTAATTTTAAATTAATGATCATATTTTTTTGTGTGTAGGAAACGACCTTTTTTATAGGCACCTAGAGAGCAAGGCCTTGATATTTTTGGGGCAACCTTATGCATGAGGTGGAATTTCCATAATTCCAACCTCAAAAAGGAACTTATGGATTATCTTGAAGGCCTCTTTGGAGAAGACACGTTCAATAAAAAAGTGCTCACCTCTACAGCAGGTGAATATTTAAATAATACGCGGGATGTTTATAGATGAAGCTTGGTAGGAAATCCTAGGTATGAGCGTCCTCCCTCAATTCCAGAGAGGGAGTGGAAGGCGATCATTGATGATGCAAAAGAGAAGATTTTGAAAAAATCAAGAGAACAAATAACTGGTACACCAAGGTAAATTACAATATTTTGATTTCAATACCAGCTTTATTTTTCTTTAGATCTAAATAAAAGTGTGGTTATATAACATACTTGAAAATTTTGATGATAGGTTTCCTGACACTTCGAAGGCAACCAAAGCAAGGATTGTCAAACATGGCCAACACAAGCTAGTCTAGGGAGGATACTCGAGGTTACAGTCACGAATTGTAAGTACCCAAACATCTTAAGAATATTATTTGTATCACCTTACAACTTTCAGGTAATTGCAGCCAAAAAAATTAAAAAACCATACCCTTATGCAATGCAAGGCGATGACTTCGGAACTGAAACCATGGAGGAAGACCTCCAACTTGGTTACAAGTACGGTTATAAAGTCGTGGTTGATTGTAGGAAAATCATGGGGCAGACCCTAAGATCCAATTTGCGGGATAAGGTAAATAAAAATCAATCCACATTAACCTTTCATTACTTGTAAAATATGTAAATGTTTGATATCGTCCATAATTTAATGTCTTACTTTGTTTTAATTAGGGGAGAAGCACTATCAATGAAACCATTAGTACTGGACAACAGAGCGTTGATAGTGAAACGCAGCAAGAAGATCATGGTGATCCCCAACAACCCCATCCCAGTGAGGTGTAGCCCCAAGATGTTCATGTGACTGAGGCCCACGACGGTAAAATGTCTATATATTAATCATATACTTAACAATTCTGTACTTATAAATTTTGACGTTTCAATGGCAAAGAATGTCATAGTTGATCCTCCTCGACTTGAAGATCAGTGAATAGACCGGAAGCCATTCCAACGGTGCCGACTAGAGGACCAGGTAAATAATTACATTGCAGAGTTTTTTTTTAATATTAATGAACTACTTCAATGATATTTAAAAATTGGCCATATAAATTTAATATTTTTTATTTTTTTAGGTGGTGGCCCCTCACAACAGAATCCACGCCGTGGGTATGAGACCAGACATACTCAGCGTGAAAGGACTGAAACAACATCAATTGTTGAAGAGCACCCAGTAAACGAAGACATGGATATGGTTGAATTACTTAAGACCTGAAAAGCACAAAAGAAGATTAAAAGAAATTCATGATGTCATGTAATAATTTTATAAGACAGATAGATGTACATTATATATCTGAACATGTAATGATGCATATAATGCATTGACATTATGGGTACTTTTTCATCTGATAATATACACAAGGCTATTTCTATGGCTTGTATATATCTGTGAATGTAATTTTGTTATACACTTAATGATAATTTCAGCTTCTCTTATAAGACTTGGTGTCTACACGGTGTCTACAATCTTATAAGACGTGTGCATCATCTCAATCTTCATGTCTACAATATATGGAGCGTTATTCAAGGTTTCAAGACTTTCTTCATATTTTCCTATTTTAATCTTCTCATGGTGATGTTAATCCATATAGAGGTTCATGATATAAACACTCATTGTTATAATGTTGACATAAATTCAAATCTTCACTTTGTCGATTAGAGGGCACAATAATGGCAACAATGAGAGAGTTTTGACCATATGTCAACTAATTTGTCCCTTTAAAAAAACTTCATTGATGTGCAAGGGAGCACTTTGTCTATGAGAAAAGACCCAGTTTATCCCCCACATATATTCAATAAGGTGTGTGGGATAAACACACCCTCAAAACAAAAACAAAAAAATCACTCCAAGTGAAGTTGTTGCATAACTCCAAACCATCTGCATCATTGGAGTTTCTTTCACAATATTTTGTCCTCAATGATATTACAAGAAAATTCAATGGGTTGACCTAGTTTTGTGTTTACATTGTCCCTATTGACCTTTGGATGGAGAAATTTTGTGGAGAGGTAAGTCAACCTTGGTATAATTTGGGCTTTCTACTTCATATATATTACCTTACCTAGGCTCCAGACTTGAGAGTGAGTTATATTATTCTTGATACCCACTTTATGCTTGGCATATCCATTTTTTGGATGATGACCAAACAAAAGGGAAGTTTTCCATATGTCGGTAAGCTCCTTGAATGGTTGATTTGGATATTTTATTTCACCTAGCAGCCACATCCCTTAGTTATCCAATAGGGTAGGCATGAATATGATCTTTGAGCAATAGTTAGAATGATTTTTTTCCTTCCATTCATGTTTTCCTTTATTTTTTGTGTTTACTTTCATGCATTGCCTAATTTTATTGATGCATTTGATTTTCCTTAGAATAATTTCTTACATGTGTTTTCCTTCTTTACTTTCATTTTTATATTTGGTGAAGTTTGTTTATTTGTGCCAAGTATTTTTTATTTCTAACTAGGGTGGTAGATTCACCCCAAATTTTGTTTCATTTTCCAATTTATATGGTGTGTAGGTCACAGGTCTACAGAGATTATGGAGTTCTCATACATTCTCACACAGAGTGCATGCCCACGAGTAGGAGCCAGATGTTACCCCATGAGGGGTGACACATTTTTGGATACGCTAGCAAGGGTTTCAAGTTGTTGCTTGCATGATGTGTCATTCTCATATTCCCTAGATCTAGATAGAGTTCTTATTGATATCCACCAAAAACATGATCGTGCTAGCTCAACTATGGTGTAGCTCACTTTCATGCCAACTCCTCAGATGATAGATGCATTGTTGTATGGTATGGCATGGTTCCTATTTGCTTCGTTTGACATTCCATGTATCAATATTTATTTGGAAATGATGATTTAACTTATTATATCATCATAAAGTGGTAAACACCTAATGATTGCCTAGTAGCATTTCATAACATTACATGGTTTTATGACTTTCCTTGTAGTATCTTGGGGAACATGTTTTATGTTAGAAGTGTGTCATATCTTGGATTAACCTATACCATTGGGTTATTAGGATAGATGTCATTATCCATATCCCAACCATGCTAATCATTTTCCAACTCCCGAGTGTTATTCATTCCATCCATATTAAAAATTGCATCTTGGTCATGTATGATTTCTCAAAGGTCAAAAGGAAAGGTCAAATTGATAAAGCCTAAGTAAATAATCCAATAAGGAAAAGAGGTGAAGCGATAAAGTCAAAATCCAAATATAAATCTTTAGCAATGCTCCCTCACTATGAGGCCAATTCCCCTAGTCTCTAGTTTGTCTATGAATATCTAAATAAAAGGAACTTGTTCGATAAAACAAACATTAAAAAAAAAAAAATCTTAAAGGGGTAGTAAGAAATAATGTTAAGGATGGTAACTCAATGTTAAGCTATCTCTAGAAGGATATTATATGTAAAAATCCTAGCTAAATAAAGGTGGATGAATAAATAAATGATTGGTAAGACTTGTGCATGTCTAAGACATTGAGGGTCATCACATGAACTCATTCCCCATTCCCTTTCATCATTATTAATTATTTTTTCCGATCTTTCACCTAGGTGCTTAGGAAATATGTGTTGTCTTCGGACTTGATGCATGTATAAGGGTCAATATTGTTCCCCTTGGTAAGACTCTAGGAAAATATTAAAACAACCCCCTTTTTATGTTGTGCTAAGAGATGTCACTAGGTTCTACCAATTAATGGCTTTCTAAGAGGCTAGACCCATCACTTCAAGTGGGCATTGTGCATTGGGATACATGTATTATGCCTCAAGATCCATGACATTGCATTGGGATCCATGATGCTACATTTGGATCCATTTACTCATATATGATAATATCTACATACATTGGGATCAATACCATTTTCCTTGGGATTCATGTCACCGCATTGGGATCCATGACAATGCATCGATCCATGAGAGGGATTCCATGTCGCCACACATGCCACATGGACCACTCAAATTAATTCTCCCTTATCAATTGGATTTTTCATTCACACTTATGCATTACTTATCTCTCCTTGGGCCACACATGGGAGTTATTGATTCCTTGGAGGAGTTGGTTACAAATTATGGAGGTGGTTATAGGTTGTTATTTGGACCTTGTGATGATGTGGCATGCTTTATTTTTATCTACTTGAGAAGCACCCACCTAGAGGAGGCCACACATGCCATTTATCTTGACTTT
>WSFP011457999.1:0-19145 GCA_009831015.1 Picea engelmannii | reverse complement strand
AGTTCATTGATAGGATCTAGCACATCCGCCAACAGGTTCAGGATATCCTACAGAAGTCCAATGACAAGTACAAGAAGCGCCATGATCAACATCGGGTGCCACATAAGTTTCAAGTGGGCAACAAAGTTTGGTTACATTTGCAGAAAGAATGCCTTATAGGACCCCATTGGAAGCTTCACCCATTCCATTATGGGTCGTACACCATCACCAAGGCCATGGGAGATAATTCTTTTGAGCTCAACATTCCTCCTTTCCTTGGCCTACACCCAGTGTTCAACGTGGATCTCCTTCGCCCTTATTTCCCACCATTATTGGACACCTCTGACGTAGAAGAGTAGCTGATACTAACAGAGCTCAAACCTGGCTACATTCAACAAGAATCCAGTGATTATATTGTGGACACATAAATCAAGGGAACTCAACAACAAAGGATTCATATTTATCGAGTCATCAAAACAGGGTAGCTCGTGCACCAAGGCAAGTGGCTCACCCGGGGCCAAATTCAGTAGAAATTTCCTCATCTGATGGGGGAAATCAACGCAATGGATAAAATTGCTTCCTAAGGAGGGAGGATTGATCCATATGGATATCAGTGGCCACCCACCTTTTTCAACTGGCTCAAAATAGTTTTCTGGCAATTTTGGCAATTTACTATTTTTAGCAGTTTTCACTTCCGGGGCCATTTTGAGGGCCTAAATGAAGGTTTTTTGGGATCAATATTCTCAATGGTAGCCTAAAACATATTTGAGGCCATAAAATGAATCTCCTCAACAATATATTTCCAACGGTCTATCATACACCTAAAACGGAGATCGTATGAAAAAGTTACGATCCCGGGAAGTTAATGTACTAACTTACTCAAACAAGGCCCACATGACTTTTGGCGCTTCATCTCCTAGGGTTGGGTTTTTGGATATCTAGGTTTTTTGGAATTCTTGTTTATTGTAAAAATTCCTTCATATCCTCATTGTAATCATCTTCTTGCGAATGAGTGCAGTCGTCACATCTCTTCTCAGAGATAAGCCGCCACCATTCCAACAAGCTTGTTTCCGCTGCATTTTACAGTTTCAGCTTATTTCCTTATTGAATAGAAAACCAGTTTTACTGTATCTCTGTTATTTTGTGTTAAGTACCTGTTAATAATCCATTGTCATTTCGTTCTGCTCATAAAATACGAATCACAAAACCATGATCATCGTGGTAGTCAATCATCTCTCCAGATATGCTCATTTTTATGCCTCACCCCACATCCATTTGCCACCTCCCTAGTTGTCCAAGTATTCCTTGGTCATATTTTTAAGTTACATGGCATGCCCACTTCCATTGTCTTGAATTGGGACTCTATATTCAATACAAACGTTTGCAAGATTTGTTTAAACTACAAGGTACCTAGTTGAAAATGAACACTACATATCACCCCCATATAGAAGGCCAAAACAAAGTGTTCAACAAGTTCCTAGAACCCTATTTGATATGCCTTGCATATAAAAACCCACACCAATGGGAACATTGATTTATTCCCCTTGTATAATGGTGGATTAATAAGAGATGGAGCTACCAAAATGACCCCATATGAAGTCATTTATGGAAAAAAATGATTATTGGTAACTTCATATTTACGAGGAACTTCCAAGGTTCAGGCAATGGATCAAACACTCCACACTAGAGAATCCATTATCCACATACAAAAGGAAAATTTGGTTATGGATTAAAATATAATGAAGCAATAGGTGAAACAACATCACTTCAAATGTTCTTTTATAGTAGGGGATCATGCATTTCTTCAATTTCAACCCTATACACAAACATCACTCAAAGATAAAACACCTCATAAATTAGCCCCAAAGTTCTATAGAACATATGATATCATGCGATGCATTAAAAAAATGGCCTACAAATCAACTCTTCCATACCACTCCAAGATTGATCTAGTATTCCATTTGTCTTTTCTTAAAAAAGTGATGGGATCAAAGTTCAAGGTGCAAACCATATTACCAAAAATTTATGAATAAGGCTCCATTTTTCTTCAAATGGACGGAATATTGGATATCGAAGAGCATAAATTGAACCAATGCACAATCAGTGAAGTATTGATCTAGTGGAAATACATGCCACCCAAACATTCCACATGGGAACTAGCCACAATTCTACAACAATTTCCTCACCTTCATCTTGAGGACATTGCTTTCTATGGTGAGGGAATGTTAGGGTCCTACCATAAAATCTCTATTCTAGGATACCTAGGAGTTATTTAATTGTTGTATGTTTCCATTCTCTTTGAATAAGGCCCATTGAATAGTAGTGGATATTTATTTAATGTAAAAGGGTCCACTTTATAAGGCCCACTAGGTTAATGTTGGTACCCATTCTAATAACCCAAGGCCAATCCCCTGTGAAATGTAATGATGTTTATAGGTTGGTGAGTCAAGTAATTATAAGATGGAAGGCTTGTGTGTTTATTAGGCCAGACAGTCTAGATGCTAAGGTTAGTGGGCCTCATTTTATATATGTAATTATGCATATTATTAATAAAATACATTGTTGCGTGTAGACCTACCATGAAAAAAGAGTTATGGGGGAATAAGCTCCAATGGGTAGGGAAAGGGATGGGGCTAAGAGGCTAGGAGAAATGAGATAAGCTTGAGGGCTTAACCCAAGGGAATATTATAATGTATTTCCTAAAAATACTAAAGTTTGGAAATAAACCCAATTATCCTAAGTTACTTTGAGGTAAGGAACAAACTCCAAGTGGAGAGGAATGAGCTCATGGAGAGCCAAGTGTCACCTAGGATGCATGCAAATTTATGTGGGAATTTCCACCATTGTGGGGGTTCTCTCTCACCATTCTAGATCTCTCGTGACTCTGTAGGGAGACCATACTCACCATTTTGTCTCTCTCATGATTATACAGGGAACCATACTCAACATTCTCGCTCTAAGAATTCTCACCATTCTGACCAGTCTGGCCATTTTTCCTAAGGAGTTAATTCTCATGATTCTTTCCATCTCTTGTCCCATTCAAACACGCATTGAATGGGCACACAACAAGAGCCATTTGCACCATTGGGAACCTCTATAATTGTTGAACCATCCCTTTCCTTAGTCATTTTTACATATTGTGGTTTGAAGAGGTGGGTTGCCAAGCCTGTGGTTGAAGAAGCAGGTTGTCAGGCCTGTGAGAAACTCTCTCTAGGTGAGAGAGTTTGTTGGGGAAGTGATTTCTCCTGGAGGGAGTCCAATATCAACTACAGAGATCTGAGAATTCATGAGCTGGCCTGTTGTTCAATCGCTAGAAGGGAAGTGGAACAACCGATGGAATGTGTAACAATGAAGGTGCATATTCCCTGGGTGGGAAAGACATGTGGGGAATTAGAGTATGTGAGTGGCGGGCATAAGTAGGTTCGTTGGAGAGAATCCTTCCTATTGAATTATGAAGCTTTTCGTAGCCTCAACCTAGCCTAGGATTCCTTTTCCCTTGTTGGATTTTAGTCCCAAATCGGGGGTGACCCACTGCTGATAGCTTGGTGTAGCATGGTCTAAGGCTGGTAGGTTCATGGATGGTCTTCACGCAGTGAGTGTTCTTCTCATAAAAATATAAGTACTAATTCTATGTTAATTTTACATGCTAAGTTTAAATGTTGTGTTTAGGTGCATGTCTGAATGTTATCAAAATTTCCTGTATATATTGCATATATGTGTTATTGTTGCTTCCGCATGAATATGTGTATGAAAAGAATGTCTATCGTTGTTTAAAATTGCATTAGATATATGTATATGTATATCAGAGCATGATAGATAGTTTCAAGTAGCATGATCAACCTGGGTGGTTGGGTGTGTTACAACCGGTTTTCAGACTAGTTTGGTTTTGAGTTAGTGGCATTTTCCCTGACAAGGGTGGCCGAGGAACACTAAAATTTGGTATCATAGCCCTTGGTTTCATCACTAATCCTGGATGGGCCGTACAAGTGGTTATAGAAGAAAATCCAGAGGAATTGTTGTCTAAAGGGACAAAATTCAAAGTTAAAAGCATCCAGGAGTGCCATGAGAATACCTTGGTTGTGTTTTGAAGCTCAGGAGGTATAGAGGTTAAAGACGAACAAAAGAGAAAAGAGGTCACAGTCACCATGGGTTTGGGAATGCAAAAATTAAACTTGAGTCATTGGAATATTTCATGAAGGGATAGACCCCTTACATCTGTTGGATCTGGAGAAGATGCATGGAGGATAAGCACCAAATTCCTTAGGAATTTTCCCCTCTGACCATATTAAAACTGTAATTATAGAAGAATGTCGAAGTCCTGAAGTCTGGAACCAATCCAGATCGTATATTCCAAGGGATACGTGTCCAAATATTAATAAAGGTTCAGAGTTTCATCACTCTGGAAGAAATGGTTTGTGGTTGCATGGGAGGAAGATATCCCTGAAGTCCCATATTGCCGAAGTGACGTGACAGGATGATGTCACCAGGGGTGATGTGGACCTGTTCGAAATTTCAAAAGTTCAACAATTCCATAGTTCAATAGCTTGGAGAAAATGTCGAAGGCAAGAAATCCCTGAAGTTTCGAAGCTGCAGTTATGACTTGGAAAGATGATGTCACCTAGGGTGACATGGACCTACCTAGGTCCACCAGGTGTCACTCGTTTCTATACTTTTGACAGGCCCTTAGGATCAATTGAATCCTGACAAGTTTCACTCGACGGTTGGGCCACATGTCACCACTTTGATTGGTGACAATTGTACTTTGTGGGATCCAGGAGGTTAAACATTTTAGGAGTTCGACATTCGAGGAAAATTGTTGCAAGAAATTCGAGACCTTTGAAGTCCCAGATTCCCAAAATCTCGAGGTTCCGAAGTGACATGGAGGTGACATCACCTGGGGGTGATGTGGAAACACTTGATGAGTGCCACGTGCCAGTGTGCTATCTAATTTTGAAAGAATGATTTTCCATTTGGAACTTGACATGTTTCACCCCTCATATTGGGCCATCTGTCTGCTTCTATTGTTCAACCACATGGTGCCAGATCCTACAGTCTAGAGACATGGCACTCCAGAGGAACATGATCAAGAATTGTTAAGTATGAAGAGTCCCAAATCTCTGAAGAGCGGAGTAAATCCTCGTTTTCCATTAGGAGGGGACATGAGACAAAAGATCCCATGGTCTAGAGGATTCAAGGCTTAAATAGTGGGGTCGAGAACTTCTAGAGGCTCGAAGGTCAGATTCCATCGTGACTGTTGATCACAGAAGATGTGCGATAATAGATTCTGTGGTATGGAGGAATGGTACTCCGAAGGATATGAGTTGTGTTTTTTCTGAGTTGAGAACTCCCGGAGGGGCGAAGTTAAACTCAACCGTCAGATTAGGAGATGACAGGTGGAGGCAAGGGAGGGGATCTCTGGTGGATTGACACTTCGATATATTGGTAGTGTTGTGATTTAGAAACTGTCGAAGCCTGGAGTCCCAGAGATCCTATCCACAGTAGATCTTAGCAGAGAATGTGGACCATAGATCCACTATCCTTCATGGGTTCGTTATTTCGGTGGTCTGAGAGATTTCTTGCGAGGTACTTCGAAAAATTCCAAAGCACAGAGTTTCAGAGCCTCGATCCACTGTAGGTTTAAAAGAGGAATCATGACCGTTGATTTGCACGTCCTCTAAGTATTTGGAGAATCGACATTTGGGGAAAATGTTTGGTAATGAGGGAATATCCTCTGAAGACTGAAGTTTTGGATCTCTAGAGGCCCAAATCAATGGATAAGCACCTATTTGTTAGGACCCAAATATTTTTTTTTAAGAGATGAAAAGGGACAAATTGTTTGAGTAGCCATAACTTCCTACTCAAAACTCAAAATTGAGCATAAAAGCGGCCATTGGAAAGGTATTGAACACTAGAAGATATTTGTTTTCCTAGAAATTGGATCTAAATGGTCAATTGCTTAGGAAAACAACATAAAATAAGTTTGTTATATCAGTGAATTAGAATGATTCATGCTTTCATGAAATTATTAAGATCAATTAGCTTGACAAAGTTCTATTGGCTGCACATTTTTGAAAAGTTAACAAAAGATTGGCCAGATCATTCAACACAGAGTGCATAAGTGATGGATGATAATCATGTAGTCTTTATCCAATAAGATTAAATAGAGGGTTGAATTTCCAGTTGGATCAGGAAAGAACCAACTTTAATGGACATGGAGGAGAAAGGGAGGAAGTCATAAATCTGGTTGAGATCCTCAGAAAATTGCAGATAGATGTACAAAGTCACAAGGATGATAATGAGACGCTTATGAAATCCAAGTAACAACAGGAAGACTTCAACATGAAGTTAATTCGGATCCTAGAAATAATTTAAAAGAAACTGGATAAAGAGAGTGGCTCCATCAAATCAGGAAGCCACAAGACCCCTAAGGAAAAAGAAAGAGCAAGGAGTGGTAGCATACATCACCATCACTCCTAAAAGAATTCCCATAGGATATCACACATCAACTCAAGTCCATCCCCTGTCAGGAGGCATAGGAGTTATGGGGTGGATGAGTTGAAAGGAGAAATGAATAAGATCAAACCTCCTACTTTTTATGGAGAACACAAGAAGGATGAAGATGCTGAGACATGGATGCTAGACATGAGGAAGTACTTCCAATTGCATAACTATTCTTCTCATGCAGAGGGAATAATTTACATCTATCAACTTAAAGGAAAGGCATCCAAGTGGTGGGATCAACTAGTGCAAGTACAACACCTCAGGGAGAAAAATGTGACTTGGAAAGAATTCAAGAGGCATTTTGAGAAGAAATACATGATCAAGAGGTATGATGATAAAAATATGAAAGATTTATTTGAACTCAAATTGGAAAACATGAATATTGATGAATATGAAAGGAGATTCTTATAGTTGTTGAAGTATGTCTCCTTCATCAATGATGAGACAGTGAATATTAAGAGGTACCTGAGTGGGCTTCCATCTTTCATCAGTGATAAAATCCGATATGATGATCCAAAGACTCTAGAAGAAACTATAAGGATGGAAAAATGATTATATGATCAGAAAAAAAGGAAAGCCTGCTTTCTAGAAGGCTTGGGAGGACAAGAAGAAGTTCAAGAAGAAACATAGGTAGAAGGGGAGCAAGCCTCCATTTTTTAGAAACAGTTCTCAAGGACAACCATCTTTTAGATAGCATAGAATGGATGAGATAGGTGGGAAAAGGCCAGGGAAGACACCCATTCAATGTTGTGGTTGTAAATGAGACCAAAAGTATATAGATTGTCCTAAAAAAAATGACAAAGTGAGAGATGTCCACAATGTATAGCAAGAAGAAACAATGTAGGACATGGGAAGAAGTGTACCAAGTATCTATGCGGCCCTAGACAACAAGCAAGATGAGTTCCAATCACACATGATTGAAGTTGAAGGTATGATCAATAACCATGCCTTTACTATTTTGATAGATTCAGGAGCTATTTATAGTTACATAGATCCTAAAGTTGTGGAAAGATTGTTTTTTCCAAGAAGCAAGCATGATAAATCTTTGATGGTACAACTGGCTATAGGAGCCAAGAGAAAAGTGGTTGAACTGGTTAAATCATGTCTAGTGGACATGAAAGGGATAAGTACCAAAGTTGTTTTGGACATCTTGCCATTGGGTTCATATGATTGTCTAATTGATATGGATTGGTTGGACCAACACAATGTTGTATTAGACTATCGTAACAAGGAATTTACTTTCTTGGATGAGGAAGGGAACCTAAGAGTAGTCCAAGGAATTCATAGGGAAGTTACTCTCCAAGAGATCTCAATAATGCAGCTGAAGAAGTGTTATATGAAGGGTTGCCAATTATTTGCAGCTCATATCGAGGAAGCATCTAAGGATAAGGTGCCAAATCTGGAGGATCATGTAGTCCTGAAATATTTTGAATATGTGTTCAAGGAGATACCAGGACTACCCCCAAAGAGAGATATTGATTTCTCTATAAATTTGATGCATGGAACAACTCCAGTATCAAATAATTCCTACATAATGAGTACACCTGAGTTAAAGGAGTTGAAAATTTATCTTGAAGATCTATTGAAGAAGGTGTATATGCACGCAAGTGTGTCACCTTGGGGTGCCCTAGTCTTTTTCATGAAGAAGAAATATGGGACATTTAGATTGTTCATTTATTTCAAACAGTTGAACAAAGTGAATATAAAGAACAAATATCATTTGCCAAGGATCGATGATCTCTTTGATTAGTTAAAGGATGCAAATAAATTTTCAAATATTGATCTCAGTTCAGGAGATCATCAATTAAGGATCTGAGATGAAGACATCAACAATACCACCTTCAATAAAAGGTATGGTCACTACGAATTCACAGTGGTACCATTTGTGTTATCCAATGCACCAGTTATTTTTATGTGCTTGATGAATGGTGTTTTCCGGGAATACTTAGACAAGTTTGTCATTGTATTTTTGGATGACATCCTTGTGTATTCTAAGTCAGAGGAAGAACATGAGTATAATTTTAGGATGGTGTTGCAAGTTCTAAGAGAGCATCAAATGTATGTCAAATTGAACAAGTGCCCATTTAATCAAAACATAATTCACTATTTGGGGCATATCATATCCAAAGATGGGATAGTAGTGGACCCTAAAAAGATTGAGGCTATTAAAGGGTGGATAAAAACTAAGAATGTGACATGAGTCATATCATTCATGGGTATATCTGGCTAATAGAAAAGATTCATTATAGGGTTTTCGAGAATTGCTCACCCAATCACTTCCTTGCAAAGGAAAGGGGTGAAATTTCAATGGACAACAGAGTGTGAAAAGAGCTTCCAACAATCGAAGAATTTGTTAGCCAATGCTCCAATTCCGAGGATTACTAATCCAAATGAAGAATTTGTGGTTTTCATAGATGCATGCAAAGAAGGACTTGGTGGAGTCCTTATCCATAACAGGTTTGTGATATGTTTCGAATCTAGAAAATTGAAAGAGCATGAAAGGATCTATGCCACTCATGATTTGGAGTTGGAAGACATAGTGCATTCTTTGAATAAGAGGAGGCATTAACTCATGAGAAAGAGGTCTGAGTTGAGGAAAAACCATAATGGTCTAAAATACTTGTTTGATCAACCAACTTTGAATGCTAGGTAGAGCAGATGGTTGGAATTCCTCTGTGAGTATGAATTTGATATTAAGCACATCAAAGGAAAGGAAAACAAAGTGGATGATGCACTCAGTAGGAGAGTGCATGAACTGCATGATGTAAGCATTAGCATGTATCAAACTGATCTTATAGCTAGAAATTCAGAGGTTGCAAAAGTTGATTTGCAATACATGGAGTTGGTAACGAAGTTGAAGCATGGAAAAATGCAACAAAAAGTTGAAGATTATGAATTGGGGAATGACGAAATTATTCTCTAGAGGAATATAATTTATGTACCCAATTCTTCTAAATTGATGGGTATGATTTTAAAGGAGATGCATAATGTACCTTATGCGGGACACCCAGGATATCAAAAAACAATTTTAGTGGTCAAGAGCTAATATTATTGGCTAGGCATGAAGAGGGAGATTGTTGAATAAATTGCTAAATGTTTGGAGTGTCAAAGGGTCAAGGTTGAGCATAGACACCCAGTTGGGTTGTTGAAACCATTACCCATTCCTTAGTGGAAGTGGGAAGTGGTGGCAATGGATTTCATCACCAAATTGCCCAAAACAAGCAAGCAACATGATTCTATCATGGTGGTGGTGGAAAAGCTTACTAAATCTGCTCATTTCATTTCTATGAAGGTTAATAACAAGGAAAACAATGTTTATGATATCTATATGAGGGAATTAGCATGCTTTCATGGAATACCTAAGACTATTGTGTCTAAAAGAGACCCAAAGTTTACCTCGAAGTTTTGGAAGGGGTTATTCAAAGGGTTCGAAACAAATCTGAACTTCATCACAACTTATCACCTTGAATCTGATGGACAAACAAAGAGGGTGAACCAAATGATAGAAGATATGCTAAGGATGTATGTTATGGACAAACCATCTAAATGGGAAGATACCTACACTTTGTAGAATTTGCCTACAACAATGGTTATCAAGCAACATTGAAGATGAGAACATTTGAGGCACTTTATGGTAGAGAGTGCAACACACTAGTAAGTTGGGACAACCCAGGTGACAGAGCAGTTATTGGGCCAGAGTTTCTTAGAGAAATGGAAGATAAAATGTTGAAGATTAAACAAAATTTAAAGGATTCCCTAGATAGGCAAAAAATTTATGCTGACAAAGGAAGAACCCATAGGGAATTTAAAGTGGGTGATCATGTTTTCTTGAAGGTGAAGGCCAATAGAAGTTCTCTAAAGTTGGTAAACTGTTCCCATTTGGTATCCATATATTGTGGGCCGAAATCCTAGAGGGGATTGGTCCAATAGCTTATATGCTTGCATTTCCTGCATCTATTTCTATACATAATGTATTCCATGTGTCATTGCTTAAGAAATATACACCTGATTCTAATCATGTTATTGATTGGAATGTGATTTGGGTGGAGCAAGAAAGTTATTTTCAAGTGCATCTGATACACATTCTGGACGGAAAATAAAACAGATCTAGAATCGATCCATCGGGCTTGTAAAGGTCCATTGGACCTGGTACGGTCTTGAGGATGCAACATGGGAGCATGAAGATGCTATGCGGGTATAATACCCACATCTTTTTGAATATTTTGAAAATATTGATGATGTTATGTAAATGAGTTACATTGAGGACAGTGAAAAAATAAGGGGAGGGGATTGTTGGCAAAGGGTCAAACCCAGGGTTCAACTCTAAAATTGCACAAACAAGCCCTAACTATTGGCCCTTTCGGAAACACCTACGAAGTAGATGAATTCTCACCCAAAGTAGCAATAGGGGGTTGTAGGACAAAGCTGTCTACAACTAGAAGAAATGCAAAGTCGATCCAGGGCAACTCACACACATAGATCTAGTTATCATTTATCTTCCTTAAGCCTATTGCGTGAACTATATCTTAGATCTAACATAATATTGCATTAATAGTATACCAGAGAGAAAAGGAACACAACATCAATCACACACAACAACAAGATATACGTGGTTCACCCTCTTCTTAGGGCTACGTCCACAAAACTGCGATTTATAATATTTTAGATGAAATCATACAACTCTATCTGCACTCTTAGATTTCATATCTCTCTTTCTTTCTCTTCTTCTCTCCCCTCCCTGTGCACTCAGCTGGAGGTTTGATGTTCGCATGCAACTGAAGTTCTTACAACACAGACTTCGCTCTCAACAATATCAACAATCACTCCTCATAACATAATCGAACCCATCTCAGGTCCTGTTGACCTTTATTTATACATTACAATGACTCTCGGACAACCTTAGGCCGAAACCTAGGTGTAAAAACCCTAAATACCAAAACCCTAGGTGTCTAAAACCCTAGGTCAACTTGACCTGTTTTTTTAGGGCTTCGCCGGCCTATTTTTCCTTCTTTCCTATGAGGTGCTCCAAAGCATCCATTGGTGGTTTTTTCAACTTGCTGAGTTGTCCATGATCCATCTTCCTTGTTTATATATCTTCCTCGATCTCTCCGTCCAACGACTTTCTTTTTCTTACTTAGCTCCATCTTTTCTGCTCTTTTGGCCACTTCGACCCAATCTCAGTCAACATGTCTTCCACGCAGTTCACACTTCTTTCTTCTTTCCTTAATATTCTCAACCTTCCATAACCAAGGGCCAACAGGCCCCCAACACTGACAGGTTACTCGTCCTGAGGCACTTCAGGTATGAGACTTCTGTTTCACTTCGACTTCAGACTGCACAGGGAAGCTTGTGCTTTCTGCTCTGTATCTTCCTTCCTTGTGCAGACTGTATTTTTTGGGTCTAGTACCCAATTTCAGCTGAACCTGGTACATAGACCCTTATTCTCATGCTTTTCCTGAGAGCTGTGAGACAGCTGGTTGTCATAATACAATTTCAATTGGCTCCCATTCACTAAACCTTCCTTCCATTTTCCATTCAAAGTCTTCAACTATGCAACTCCTCCTTCTATAACATAAGAAACCTCATATGGCCCAAGCCAATGTGTCCTGAAATTCACTGGATGCTTCATGAACTTGCTGTCATATACCAATACCATATCTCCTTTCTTAAAGGATTTTTTCTTGATGTGCCTATCATGGTAGGCCTTTTCTCATTCCTTCTGTACCTATTGATGGAATCCTGCAATAAATTTTTCTTCTTCTAGTTCTACCAACTGTGCAAGCCTCTCTTGACTAGCGCCAGTGTCATCCATATCTGTGAATGCTACAATTCTTAAGCTAGGAACTAAATATTCCATGAGGACAACTACTTCTAGACCATAAACCAACTTAAAGGGAGTCTGCATTGTCAACGTATTGCAAGTGGTTCTATAGGCCCATAACACTGCTGGTACTCTCAAATCCCAATTGTCCCTGTTCACACTGCAAATATTCGTCAGTGCTATCTCCAAGATCTTGTTGAAAGATTCGACCATTTCATTTGCTTGTGGATGGTAAGGAGTACTCTTCTGATGGTGAACATCAAATTCCTGAGTCAAGGCTTCAATAGTCTTATTAATATAGTGTGTACCTTAATCGCTCATCAGGGTCTTCGGGCATCCAACCCTATTTATGATATTATAAAATATAAATTGTGCAGCTGTAGTTGCACTACAGGCCTTCACTTCTCTTGCTTCTTCCCATCTGGTCAAATATTTTGTCATAGTGATGATGTATCTAGCTCATGTGTGGTTTCCTGGTGGGTTGATAGGTCCCACGAAATCAATTGCCCATTTCTCAAATTCCTGTAAAGTTAGTTGTGGTGCTAAAGGAATCTCATCTCTTCTGGAAGGTTTCCAAACTCTTTGGCATACATCACAGGCTCTGTAGTATTGTTTAGCATCCTTGTGTAAAGTAGGCCACCAGAGGCCATCTCTAAGAACCTTCTGTGTTGTTTCTTTCCCTGCATAGTGTCTTCCCACGATGCCTTCATGTGCTTATGCTAAAATCATTGATCTCTCTTCCTCCATAACACATCTCCTTAGGATCTCATCAGGTCCCATCGTGTATATTTGTCTAGCTATAAGTAAAAAATCTACAGCGTGAAATACCAATTGTTTCTCATGGATGACTGTATATTCACTAGGCACCATTCCTGTTGACAGGAACTGAACTATCTTGGAAAATTGATCATGAACCCTTCTTATGGCCAGAAACTATGCATCTGGTAGTGTATCCTCCAAACTAGTAGATTCCTCTCCATGCTCCAACCTAGACAAATGATCAAGTCCCTTGTTCATTCTCCTTGGCTTGACCACAATCTCAAAATCATATTCCTAGAATAACAACAACCATATGCATATTATTCCCCCCAACACTACATTTTTGACTAAGTATTTCAACGCAGAGTGATCAATGAACATCTTAAAATGTCCTCCCAACAAATAGTGACAAAACTTTTGCAGTGCATACATTATGGCTAAACCTTCTCTCTTAGTGGTAGTGTAGTTTATCTCAACTGTAGATAGCTTCGTGATGGAAAAGGCTAACATATGGTCAATATATCCTACTCCTGGTTGTGCTAACATTGATCCTAGTGTAATAGATGAAGCATCGACATGCACGTGAAATTTCTTTCTCTAATATGGAAAAACTAGAATAGGCGCAATAACCATTTTCTGTTTCAATGTGTCGAAGCTTTGCTGACATTTTGCTGTCCATTGAAAGTGACAATCTTTCTTTAACAACTTCTCCATAGGTGTTGTAATCTATGCATATCCCTTAATGAACTTCTTGTAGTATCCAGTATGTCCCAACACAATGCGTAGTTTTCTGACTGAGGTAGGGGGGTAGATCTACAATAATGGCAATCTTGGATGGATCTACCAACAACCCCTACTTAAAAAATATGCCCTAGAAACACTCCAAAGGGTGAAAATAAGATGCACTTCTTCAGGTTCAGGGAAATATGACATTGCCTGCACTTATCCAACATTAGTCTTAAACATTCAAAATGGTTTTGTAATAAGCTAAAAATAGTCCAATTATCAAAATATGCTTCCAAACATTTGTGTAAAAACTCTTTGAATGCTTCGACCACCACCCTAGAAAATATGGCTAGTGCATTCGTCAATCCAAAAGGCATCACTGTGTAGTGGTAGGATCCCCATTCTGTTGCAAATGTGGTCTTGTGGCAATCTTCCTTGGCAGTTCTGATATGGTGATAACCTAAAAATCCATTTGTGAAGGAGTAAACTTCCTGACCTCCTACATTATCTAACACTTCATTTGTAAATGGTGTAGGGAATGGGTCATGCAAATAGGAATCAATCAACTTCCTAATATCTACACAGATCCTAATCTTTCCTGTCTTCTTATCTTGTACCACCATAGGACAAATCCATTCTGACTCTTCCATAGGTTCTATGATTCCTTCTTCCAACATCTTGTTTAGTTCAATATTTACTTTCTGCTTATATTTGGGATTCAATTTGTAGGGTCTCTTCTTAACTGGCCTTGCATATGGTTTCAAGGGGATATTCATCTCTCCCATAGGCCCTTTTATGCCCTTAATGTCAATGAACTTGGTTGGGAACAAGTCCTCATATTCATGTAGTAATTCTATAATCTTATCAATGGTGGTAGCATCCCAATAATCTCCAACATTAGCAATATTGGGTTCTTTCTCTATTGCAATGTTAACTTTCTTTATCTTGATCGGTTGTCTAATGAAATGTAGTTAAACTCTCGGTCCTTCTACATCTCTTTGTGCTTATGTTTCTGTGATGTTCACATTCCTGGGATCATCATATTCATCACCATTGATATTGTAACATCCTTGCAATTTCTGAAGAGGTTCAGTCCATTCATCCTCTTCTTGCTAAATAGGGAGGCTAGGTGCCTCCTCAAAGACTTTCTGTCTGACAACTTGTAAATCTTGATCCATCATGGGATACCAAATTTCAAATAAAAATGTAGCTACAAAGTTCTGATTCATACCGTACCAATCTGAAGTGTTGAGGCACAATTATTCTTGAAGATACCAATTGATAGGCATTGTGTACAGAGTGTTGATGAACTTATGCACCCACTATTCTTGAGGAATGTTGCTCAAGGCCTCCTCACAACTTCACACATGGTCCTTCGGAAAACTTTGACCTGTGTATCAAACTTCGCATCCTTCTACTTGTTCTGAAAAGTGCACTGCCATCAAAGTGCAACATTGCATCCAGTCCGCGATGCTATTTTTGTGTGTCCCCCACCATATTGCTAGAGTTTCTTTCAAAGCCTCATCTGGTGCCAACAATCTCTATTGTACTCGTAAAATTTCTTCAAAATTTGGTAAGAATTTTTCTAAATGATTTAAACCATCAAATGTGGGAAAATTACTTACTGTTGTGCCGATCCAATGAAATTCCCTGGTCAGTCTGGCACATCGTCGCACAAAAAATTCATATATTTTGTTCTACCAGTTCTCTAGATATTTTTCTGAGTTTGATAAACATGCGTTGTCCCTTCGCCAGCTTAAATTACCATCTGTAGTAGGGTAAATGTAATCCTATTGTATTGCGATCAATTTATATATATTCTCTAGCTCATATGCACAGTCTTCTTCTCTGATAGGTTCTATGTATCTTCGACCTTCATCAGGATCTGCAGGTGCAATGAACCTAAGGCCATCACCTTCAAACATCATTATTATTTTCTTTAAGTCAACAACAGTGGAATTGTTGAAATCCCAATAAATTCCTAACAGCGTAGGATAAGGATAGCTATCACCAACTATCTCAATCACCTTGAAGTCCACAAATGTTCTTACCCCATCGATGTCCACAAGGACATGCTCCAGTCTCCCAAAGGGGCGTACTTCTTGTTGATTGGCCATCCTAAGCTTGATAGGGGAGTAAATTAACTTAGGTTTTCCCATCAGTGCCCAGGTCTGCTTTGTCATAAAATTGACTTATGATCCTAAGTCGAGGACCACATAATCTATATCATAATCTCCAATTTGAGCATTAAGGTGTAGTTCCTTATTTGTGCTTCTCTTTCTGGATAGGTGATGTACTTATTTATTCAATAGAGGATCTACCCTTCCTATCTCATACTGTATGATCAAATTTTGTAGTTCTTGTATGGATTTTTCATCCTTAATCAAATTAATGCAAGTACATAAGAATTCCATAAGCCTTCTTACCTCTTTTCCTTCTCCGGGCGAAGCATATTGATCAAAGGCTAGGGGAAT
This sequence comes from Picea engelmannii, assembly GCA_009831015.1. NCBI lineage: Eukaryota > Viridiplantae > Streptophyta > Pinopsida > Pinales > Pinaceae > Picea > Picea engelmannii. Next base: position 2,885 of record WSFP011457999.1, on the reverse strand, counting down.
TCCACATTATCTCACTTTTGGTTGTGCCTTTGATGAATAAGCTTGATCTCTTCCAAACACTTTTCTTGCCTCTTCAAATGTCTTCTTCTCTTTCTTTGGATCAAAATCTTGTGTCTTCTCTTCGGCTTTTTTGACCCCTAATTCTTCTGTAATATTTCCTGAGTCACCCTGTCTTCTCCTGTAGAAGAACCTCCTCTAGTGATAACAATGACTATAGGATCCACTTCACGAGGTTCTGATGAGATCAATTGTACTTGTGGGTTTCCTCCTCATATCTCCTAGAGTTTGGCTAATATCATGGGATGATCTTCAATAACATGTTAAAATGAGTTGCAGTAGCTGCAGGTGGTACAAGGGTTCTGACAGTCCCTTCCCATATGTCCTAGCTATGCACAGTTATAACAAATGATATGACCTCAACCTCAACCCATGACTCCTCCTCGTCATCTTCCTTTGAATCCACCACGAGGGTTGAAGTTTCCTCTTCCCGGGGAGTTAAACTAAGTAGTATTTCCTTCTTGTTGTACTTCTCCTTGAATTATATATGTGTCTCTTGATCTTTCATGCAAGAGGTCATAAGACCTACAATATTTCTCATCATGCCCCACAAATTTATAGAATGTGCATTAAAGGTTGGTAGCTGTATGGACATATTTTTTCATGTAATAACATTCTCCAGGGTGATGTCTATTTCTACATACCTTGCACCAAGGTAGAGTAATCTGCTTCAGAGGGATCGGGGCCCCTGAAGCCAAGTACTCATGAAATAGAGGACAATGCTCGTTGTCACGGCCCTCTGATTTTCATTTGATACACCAGATGTATTCTCTTTTGTCTTTTCCCTTATCCTTTTTCATATCTTCGACCTACAGTGATAAGCTAGTTAGTTGACTCAACATTTGACTCATACCTGAGCTGGATTCTCCCATAGGGGATGATTCTAGTTCCATGGAAATCTCCAACGCCTCAGTTTGTGAAGTGATCTTTTGTTGCATCAGAGGGAATATGATGTGTGGTAAGAGGGCATCAATGAACCATTCTTTATTCTGTTCGTCTGTAATATTAAAAATCAAATGACCTGTCAGGGTCTTAAACCTCTTATCAAAATCCCAAACAGGTTCAACTACTCTCTGATTTATTTCTTTTAGCTTTGTAATGCACTGCAACTCCGACTTGGGTTTCTTGAATTCAACAATCAACGCAGTATTGATCTTGTTCAACGGTTTTGGCTGTGCAACTCCTTGGAAGAACTTCATGTAATGGCTTAGTGCATGGTCTCTCAGGGTAGTACTAAACTGATCTCTCTTAACAGCTTTGTCGGTAACATTCTTAACACCCCATACAACTTCACATAAGAACCAATGTTGATCAGGATCTTCAAATCCATCTCCCCTAAAGGTGGGTAACCTCATCTCATCTTCCATAGATCTTCCTAGGTTTCTTGAATGAGTATGCACTGAATCACTTGTACTAATGCTCTGAGTGCTCTGATAAATTAGGTTACTCTGGTTACTTAATGTTGTTAAAACAACAAGAGGAGTAATAGTATTTACTTCAATAGTCTGCGCAGTTCCTGAAGTTTATGAATCTTCTCGGCGAGGTTCTTCAGTCTTCCCTTTTCTGCCCTAGAAGACTCTGAATGTTTTTCATTCAGTAATTCTTCTTCTTCTCCACTATAGAACCCTTCTTCATGTGATGGTGGTTCGTGATTTTGCTCAAACAAGTTCACCAGAGGAACTTCTCTGAACGCTCTCCCACTGCATGTTTGTCTAACCTTTGTGTCATTGTCATTGTCTGAGTTATTGAACATTATCTCTTTAATCGAATCGATCACTGCATCTTCAAGATGTTCTTCTCATGCAATAGCATATTGATCTTCAACTTTAGAAAATGTAAACATTTTCCTCTAGGTCCCTTAAAGAAATATCTCTCTTCTTGGATATATGATTCTACTCTATTAATATAAAACTTAGTAATGTACCCTCTAATGGTACTATCAAACCAGTGATATACTACTCTTGACACAGTGTTATCAACTCTCTTGACCTTCTTGATCAACGTCGACATCCAAACCATAGGTGTTTTGAGTCTGATTTTGAACTGGGTATTTGCTAATCTAGCTAGCCACTCATATAGCTGCTTATGAATTCCTCCGAAGAAAATCTCATGTATATCGGTAAGGATATAATTTCCCAACCAATCCTCTGTGCTAAGATTAGGTTTCTTATTATGTGCTTCAGTGAAGTCTCTTTCTTGTTCTTTTATTCACTTCTGAATCTCTGTCTTCGATGGAAACCACCTTGACATTCTTTCAAGAAGATCCTGGTCTCGGAAACAAAACCATTTGTTGGCACAGGGGTAGACCCATGGTTCAACTCTAACAATGCACCAACAAGCCCTAACTATTGGCCCTTTCGGAAACACCTTCGAAGAAGATGAAGTCTCACCCAAAGTAGCAATAGGGGTTTGCAGGACACAAGTGTCTACAACCAGAGGAAATGAAAATTAGATCCAAGGAAAATCACACACATAGATCTAGTTATCATTTAGCTTCCTTAAGCCTACTGCGTGAAATATATCTTGTATCTAACACAATATTTCATTAACAGTATATCAGAGAGTAGAGGAACACAACATCAAACACACACAACAACAAGATATACGTGGTTCACCCTCTCCCTAGGGCTACATCCACATAATTGTGCTTTATAATATATTAGATGAAACCATATAGTTCTATCTGCACTCTTAGCTTGAAGATCTCTCTTTATTTCTCTTCTTCTCTCCCCTCCCAGTGCACCCAGTTGTAGGGTTGATCTTCGCACCCAGCTGAATATCTTACAACATAGACTTCTCTCTCAATAATAGCAACAATCACTCCTCAT